>AWOL01S0053470.1:0-46296 GCA_000715115.1 Nicotiana otophora
AGCTTACATCAATTGACTTATGACGACTCGTACGTACGAAAACATGGGTTGTAACAATCCATTAAAATTAAAGGAACCAAAAGGTCTAAGTAAGCGATTAGTTATTCTAGGTGGAATGAAATCAAAAGAAATAATACCCAAATAATGTAAAGGGAGCAATTTGAAAGAGTGCACTTTATTTGCTAATAAATTAACAGATACAACTTTCTTGAGCTACAATAAATCTAAACACTAAGTATACAAAGAACAATTAGACATAGTAGGGGGTCCTAAATTTTTTAGCCTAAAGGATCACCCCGTGGAACATAAATAATACTTCATAACCTTTTAAAGTGCAGTGGTTGCTCATATTCTAGGTCGTACCCTACTTGTGCCAATCTGTCCCATGCCTATGGTCCATGAGTCATTGGACCTTTATATAGGTGGTTCTAGATCCATCCTAGGCTGCGCAAAATTAAAAGACAAGGCACCACATAGTTCAAACAAATAGGACTTCATATAAAGTGCAGTTAGCACAAAGGGCTCATTTTTAATTAGACATAAGGCATGGTTTCTATGTGAATATGTAGATGATCGGCTAGGTTCACAAATAGTCTAATAAATATATTATTATTTTAAATCCTATAGGCAGAATCACTAAATTATAGAACATGAGACTGTTATTGAAAAAACATGGTAGTTCAGTGATGCAAATTCTCGTTTATGGACCCTATAGTCACAATTTCCTAGTTATGAAGTATTAAGAACATAATTGGAGGACAAGATAGAATGAATAGTTTCCATTGTTTAACATAAGGTCCTATGGTCATGATAGCTAGGTGGACTAAAAAATATTCGAACAAGTTCACACAAAGTACGTCTTATATGCATGCTTTCTAAATAAATTAAATTGGCATTAAGTAGTCGTCAGTTGCTTGGAGTTATAAATTTAGGATTTCTAAGCGGATAAGTAAAGCTGAAGGTCCTATAGGCATGATGTCTATTAGCAAGTAGTGCAATGAAATAGAACATGATGAACAAGTAGCAAGTAAAGTCATTTGGATCTTATAGGCATGGTCTCTACCTATTTATATGAGAATTGGACTTACCCAACCCCCCTTTTAATTATTTCCCAAATTATTCATTTTTACAAGTTAATTCAAACCAGATAGAATAATCACAGGCCCAATGACAAATACAAATAGCATGCCCAAAACTCCAGATGTAGAGGCCATGTTGACAGTGTACTTCAGCCTAACACAAAACTTGGCCCAACAGACTAGGCCCAAAATACAGAAGCAAACCTTGTTTACTCGTCATGATTAACAACCAGCAAGAACACAAAGAATACAAGTGACTGCCTATGCGAACCAATTATTAAGGCGACTTCAAATCTAGACAAAAAACATATGTGCATCTCATCCTTAATGTTACAACTAACAAAGAACAGAAGTCTCCAGATAACATCCCTAGAACACATAAACAGGGTAAGAACACCCTTGAGAGCCACATAAAGATTCCTACAGGCATATACAACATGAAGGATATGCAGAACATAGATGATGGCTTTCCAGTTTTATAAAAGTTGGTTCAAAGTGAAAGCATTACAAAGGTGGACTTCCTAGAATAGTCAGGACTTAATCACAATGAGCATAACAAACATGGGTTCCTCGCAGGAAGGATTTGGCATAACAATTCAAGGAAAACATACTCATGATCAAATTCTGATAATTAATAGCAACTCCTACAGGTGAGAATTCAGCATGAAAAATCAAAGGCAAGTCACAGTCATGACCCAATTCTATGAAGTTGTCAAAATACAATTCTAACTGGATATCTTTTAACATGAAAACCTAAGGTAGGCGTGCTTAAGAACTAAATTTGAGAAAACTAGCAAATAGAAATTTACACATGAAATATTTAACACGAAACTCTTAAACTAAAACATGTTCGAGAGGCTCAAGAAAACTAACCAGTTACAAGATAAACAAGCCAAGAATGAGAAAAATTAGAGCTTCAAGAGTGGCTCAATAGCAGTAATTGAAAGAGAATATTGAGAACCTCAAATCTCAGGTTCTTCAGAGTTCACCAGAGCCTTGAAAGGGCTTCGAGCAGTGCTTTCAGCGAACCAATAACCAATTGAACACAATAGTCTCAGAGAAACAGAGCAAATGCGATTAAGAGTGAGTGATTCAAAGTCTGTCTTAGGGGAATTGGGGAGGGGTTTATATAGTTTTCGATTTACCCAGATCAAGAAAGGAAAAATATCAATTAAACCACAGAATAAGAAAGGAATCACATGCAAACTCATTTCAAATCGGACTAGGGTAAAATCGGGCAAACCCTAGCTTGACAGGAGGTCCAAAATAGCCAAGGATCCCTCTGAATCGAACCCATACGACCTCGTTTCAAGTGTATCAAGTCAAGAACATGATAATTATCCAGAATCAGAGCCAAACAAATATCCTGAATATTGACTTCCTTAAATAACTCAGTACAAAATAAATAATGTAAAGAAAACAAGAAAGAATCATTGTGAGCATAATAAGAGGAAAGGAAGTATGGAAGATCTCCATATTATTCTGGGTTTAGGTTAGAGTCTGTGGGATAGGAGGCTAGGGTTATGGTTCCAGAGATGGGAGGATTTGAGAGCGACTGGGCGAAGAAAAATGGGGATTAGGATTTGGTGGGGGGGATATAAGGAGATAGATGGGACTGTTGTGAATCGCTGATCATTAGATTTTAACAAGTGTGATTTCAGAAGGGGAGATAGGGCAGATACAAATTACGTGATCGAGTAGTTGGGCTAGGGGGTAGTCTGGTGTTGGGTGTGGTAATTGGGCATATGATTTGGGCCAATTTTGGCCCAGATTTTGAGCTTGCATTGGGCCACGACTTAAAACAAAAAATTTAATTTAAAAACAAATTGTTATAAAATAATTAAAAAAAAATATTATTTTTGAAATTAATACTTTTCAAATAATAAATTATAATTGAAAAGGTATAAAATTTTCATTTTGAATAAATTATAATTATTTGTAGAACATAAGCTATTATTTCAAATATTATGTAAATAATATGCCAGTTACAGCTAGCATGAGGAATGATACATCTCTTTGCCTACATGTAAAGTATGCATGTCAGATGAATGATTTCACGGTGATATCTCCGGATGCTCTCGCTCTCAACATACTGAAGCAGTATGTCTCAAATGCCTACCTCATCTCACACACACACACAATCACTCAGCACGGTACCAGTTTCTATATCAATGCCCCTCCCAAAGCACGTGTATATAAATCAATGTGCCTGCGCTCAATGCTGGTATGTCAGACTCTGGAGGGGCAGATCCTACCCTGTCACGACCTAAATTTCCCTCTGTAGGATGTCGTGACGACACCTAGTCTCTAAGACTAGGTAAGCCTAACAATTTCCGGAATAACTGAAAATAAAGGTAAAACTCAACCTCAACATATAAAATAAATAAGAACTGCAATTCAAAATATTTACAACTCCCAAAACCCGGGAGAAATAAGTCACAAGCTCTAAAGATAAATACTAAGTGTCTCCATGCATTAGAGTATAAGGAAAATAAGGAAGAAAATAACATAATAAGGATAGAGGGGGACTCTGAGGTCTGCGGACGTTGGCAGATATACCTTGAAGTCTCCACGCACGACTATCTCACCGGTATCTGGCCTGGTAGGAAGTACCTGGATTTGCTCAAAAAGATGTGCGGTAGAGTAGCATGAGTACACCACAACGGTACCCAGTAAGTGCCAAGCCTAACCTCGGTAGAGCAGTGACGTGGTCAGGTCAGTGCCCTACTGGAATAAAAAGGAAACAAAACAGAAGACATAATAATATATTAAGATGACTGAGAATTGAACAATGAGAAATTACAGAGAGGTAATAACACCGCAAATATAGGTAAACAACATGGGCGCTTCCGAGGTACCGCCTCGTAGTCCCAAATGTAAATACACAACAAGGGGAGCTCCCAAGGTACCGCCTCTTAGTCCCAAAAGTAAATACAGAATAGGGGGAGCTCCTGATGTACCACCTCATAGTCCCAAAAGTAAATACACAACCGGGGAAGCTCCCGAGTTACCACCTCGTAGTCCCAAAAATAAATACACAACTCATAATGTATGGACAATGAATTTATAGCAAGGAATCATATAGTTAAATAGTGATAAAAGATCAGGGGAACAGGTAATTCAACTAAGCATGTTGCACAAGTTGCAAGTAACAGTTAAGACACGTAGGTATGCGACATTAGGCTAAACATGATGACTACACGGGCTAGAGCAACTCAGTTAAGGAATTAAAAGAAAACTACTTAGCAAGAATCATATTTTTCAACATTTAAGCTGAGTACGCACTCGTCACCTCGCGTACACGGCCTTCATGTATTGCAAATATCATAACAGTACCAAAACCTAAGAGGAGTTTCTCCCACACAAGGTTAGACAAGTCACTTACCTCAAATCTCGCTCAATCAATCGATAAGAATGCCTTTCCCTCGACTTTCCGACTCCGAACGGCCCAAATCTAGCCAAAGGCAATTACACACTATAAATACAACTACAATAAACTAATTTAAATAATGAAACTATGACTTTAGCAAAGAATCGAAAAACTCACCCCAAAACGTCGACCCGGGCCCACATCTCGGAATCGGGTAAAAGTCATAAAATACAAACACTCATTCGATACCGAGTTCACCCATACAAAAATTACTCAAATCCAACACCAAATCATCACTCAAATCCCTAAATTAAACTCTCCAAATCCCTAGCCTCAAACTCCCAAATTCCACCATAAATACACACAAACTAGGTGCGAAATTCAACGGGAAAAAAATATTATTGAATAAGAATGATCACAAGTGACTTACCTCAAGAAATCCCTCTAAAATCCTCTCAAGAATCGCCAAAACCCGAGCTCAAAATGTTTAAAATGAAGCAAAATCGCGAACCCTTGTATTTAAGTGTTCTGTCCACCACTTCCGCTTCTGCGAAAACTTAGCCGCATATGCGGCGTCGTAGAAGCGACAACATACCCGCTTATGCGGCCTCCCTTGCTCCTGTGGTCCCTTCATCCGCTATTGCGTACTCGCTTCTACGAGCCTCCAAATCGCTTCTGCAGAACCCAGTCCCTTGCCTAATTCCGCTTATGTGGTCTAAAGCCCGCTTCTGCCGGTGTACATCTGCGCAAACACGTCTGCTTCTGCGGATAGGCCTCCCAAGCACTCGTCCGCTTCTGCGATCACTCTTCCGCAAAAGCGATTTCGCTTATGTGGCCTTCACGACACACCTACGACCACATGCCATTTCCTCCAGCCCCGCATATGCGCCTAAATGCTCGCTTTTGCGAGCTCGCACCTGCGGTCAATCTTGCGCAAGTGCGATTGCACTAGAACTGGTGCACTTCAGCCATTCACACAAGTCCAAATTTAATCTGTTAGTCATCCGGAAACCACCCGAGGCCCTCGAGACCTCGACCAAATATACCCACCAGCCCTAAAACATCATACCAACTTAGTCCAGCATTTAAATCATGTCAAAACAACGGCAAAAATACGAATTTCGCATCGATTCAAGCCTAATGAACTTTAAAACTTCAAACTTCTATGTCTGATGCCGAAACCTATCAAATCAAGTCTGATGGATCTCAAATTTCTCATACAAGTCATAACTGACATTACGGACCTACTCCAACTTCCTGAATCGGAATATGACCCCGATATCAAAAAGTCCACCCCGATCAAACTTTCCAAAAATCACCCAATTTTCTAACTTTCGCCGATTGACGCTAAAATGACCTACGGACCTCCAAAGTCGCCTCCTTGACCGGATGAGGATAACGGTTGAGCATATCATGCTCGGTCTCCCAAGTTGTCTCCTTGACCGGATGACCCTTCCCCTGAACCTTCACTAAAGCGATGTTCTTCGACCTAAATTTTCGAACATGCATGTCCAAAATGGCCAATGGCTCATCAACATAAGATAGATCCTTGTCCAATTGGACTAAGCTAAAATCTAGAACATGAGACGGATCGCCGTGATACTTCCAGAGCATGGAAACATGGAATACTGGATGAACTGCAGAGAGACTAGATGGTAGTACAAGTCTATAGGCCCCCTCTCCAACCCGCTCAAGAATCTCAAAAGGTCTGACATACCTAGGGCTCAACTTGCCCTTCTTTCCGAACCTCATAACACCCTTTATGGGCGAAACACGGAGCAAGACACACTTTTAAACATTGAATGCAACGTCGCAAACCTTCTGATCCGCATAACTCTTATGCCTAGACTGGGCTATACGAAATCGATCCTGAATCAATTTAACCTTTTCCAAAGCATCCTTAACCAAGTTTGTACCCAATAACCTAGCCTCACTCGGCTAGAACCAACCCACTGGAGACCGGCACCGTCTATCATACAAAGCCTCATACGGGGCCATCTGAATGCTCGCATGATAATTGTTGTTGTAGGAAAACTCCGCGGGTGGCAAGAACTGATCCGAAGGACCCCCAAAATCCATCACATACGCACAAAGCATATCCTCGAATATCTGAATAGTTCGCTCGGACTATCCGTCCATCTGAGGGTTAAATGATGTACTCAACTGCACCCAAGTACCTAACTCACGTTGTACGGCTCTCCAGAACCGCAATGTAAACGGTGTGCCCCGGTCAGAGATAATAGATACTGGTACGCCATGAAGTCTGACAATCTCGTGAACATAAACCTGAGCCAACTGCTCCGAAGAGTAAGTAGTAACCACAAGAATGAAATGAGCTAACTTGGTCAATCTATCCACAATCACCCAAACTGCATCGAACTTCCTCTGAGTCCGTGGGAGCCTAACAACGAAATCCATAGTGATTCGCTCCCATTTCCACTCTGGAATCTCTAACGTCTAAAGCAATCCATCCGGTCATTGATGCTCATACTTCACCTGCTAACAATTTAAGTACTGGGCTACATATTCCACTATGTCCTTATTCATCCGTCTCCACCAATATTGTTGCCTCGGGATCTGATACATCTTCACGGCACCTGGATGAATATAGTACCGTTAACTGTGAACCTCCTAGAGAATCAACTCACGCAGACCATATACATTAGGCACACATAGTCTGCCCTGCATCCATCATACATCATCATCTCCAATAGTGACCTCCTTAGTATCACCGTGTTGAACCGTGTGCCTGGGCTAGTCCCACTGGCTCAACAACATCTGGTGCCTAATCCTCAGCTAGAGCAATTGGACAGCACCTCCCCTATTTATATGACTTCCCACAAGTTACAACAATTACCAAACATCCCAAAAAACATCAACAATAATCATATTATGCCTCCCAAACAGTCCAACAATCAACTATAACACACCAACGATTTTCAGAAAATTGGGCAGGACCTATATCACTTCCTTTAAATTCAAAGCAATACCAAAAATGACATAAACAACACCAAAAACAACACATCCAACCTACTATAGTCCCATAAGCACAACACCTCAAACATACTTCCAACTTCAAGTTTAACATGTTTTCCTTCAACATCTAGGCTTGTTATGGCCTAAAGCCGACTCACCCAAAGAGATGGGTGAAGAACACACCTTATAGAACGCAAATCCCCAATTATCAGAGCATTATTTCTTTCTTAATCAGCCATGAAGAGAGAAAGGGGCGAAATATCGACTAGTTCGGATTCCTAACGCTTGAATCCACTTGTTTCACCTTCTCCGCCTTTGATTTGGCTTCCAAATCATAAGGATATGTTTAGGAGGTCTAGAGAAAGTTTTAGGTCTGATTTGGGTCTAATACCAGGCTTGTAGACGAAGGCCACAACTTTATATAGCAAGATAATTCTGAACCAATCTTGTGGGTCCCAATGGGATCTTCTTGTGTACTCTCGCAAAAATGCGAATATCTCTCCACTCCAATATCGTATCGATAAACGGTTTATTGAGTTAGAAACTAGACTCATAGATATTCAATTTTTTGGATGTATAACCCCATAACTCTAAGTATACTGGTAGAAACATGCAGTGACATTAGACCCAAATTTCAGTAAAATTTATGAACGTAACTTGTGACGACCTTCGTCAGCTTTTGTTTCACAACTGGCTTGACTTCAAAACATAATACACGACTATCATACGACTACAATAACATATCATATCACCTTCTTATCATGTTAAGTGTCCTAGTCTCATCCCAAAAAGTATTGGTTATAACATTCCCAACTTGTCGACTTTCGACGAAACTTATTTTATTCAATTTGTTTAGCTTCTAAACCTTCCAACCTTTTTTGTACTTGCATTTCATGATCTTAAATATTAGTAACCTCCAAGGTAACATTACTAACTTACTTTATGTACTTTCAAATATGATCTCATTTTCGAGCTTACATCAATTGACTTACGACTTACTTTTGCGTATGAAAACATGGGGTGTAAACAATATCATTTTGTTAGTTTGTTTTTATATCATGTTATTTACTAACATGTTTCTCTTCTTTCTTTGCGAGGTAATTTATATTAAGAGCTTTGAGGAGTAAACTCGGAAATGAAAAGACAAATCCCCATTAAATTCCCCGCTTCGTACTTCCCATTCTCGGATGTACTCAAATACAAGTATAGTAGAACTCTAGTTAAAATATTGCTTTACTTATTAGGTATTTATCTGCTCTATCGATCTCACCTAGAATATCATGTGTAGATAAACGAGTATAGTATCATGACTGAGAACATGTGTGAAAATAAGGTATATAACTCATAAACAACAAGAATAGCCCTATCAAGTCTCAAACAGTTAGCACATAGCCTAAACATGCTGTCTAATATGATTCACAGTTTAAATAATCAAACATGTAGAGGGAACACATGGATAAAAATAGCAAAACAAGCCTGGTAATAGCCTAGAGGCCTTCGCAAACCATGAACACAACGGTGCGCACACACATTCCCATCACCTAGCGCGTACGTCACCCTAAAATCTTTCGTATAACGGAGTTCTCAATGTTAAATAACATCAAATTCAAGTTTATATGTGTTACTTATCTCAAAGCGTGCAACTCAATGCTCCAACAAACCCTTGCTATACGAATCAGCCTCAAAACGACTCAAATCCCCAAATCTCACTCTCCAATACATAGTCCAAAATCCCCAAATTACACATCAAACACATATAATCTAGGTGTAAAAATCAATGGGTAAATACTATTTATCAATAAAAGTGATGAATCTTCAGTTACCTCTTCAATTATAGTCAATATCATCTCAAATATTGCCTCTAGCCGAGCTCTACAAGTCCAAAATGAGAGAAAAACACGAAACCCTTTGTTTATAAAATCTGCCAGCTAAATCACACCTGCGGTCCAAAATGTTGCACCTACGACACCGCTTTTGCGGTGAATTTCCGCATATGCAGAATTCACTTAAGCTCCCGACCTAGCACACCTGCGGTCCCCTCTTCGCACCTACGGGACCACTTCTACAGTCGCTCTATCACTCCTGCGCTTTTGCACCTGCGGAGACATTCCGCTTCTGCGACTCCACCCCATCCTGCCCATTTTCGCGTCTGCGAACCTTCTTGCGCAGAAATGCATCCGCTTTTGCAGTATAACCTTCGCACCTATGCTCCCTGGATTCCTTCCCAAATCTCGCATCTGTGCTTAATTGGCCACTTCTGCGACTCCGTACCTGCGGCCTTAACCTCGCAGGTGCAGTTACACCAAAACTATAGCCAACAACATTTCTCTAAGTCTAGTCTCAATCCAATTTCAATCTGAATCATACCTGAGGCCCTGGGGACCCCACCCAAACATACCAACACGTCCTCTAACATAATACGAACTTAGTCGAAGCCTCAAATCATATCAAACAACATCGAAATCAAGAATCGCACCCCAATTCAAGCATAATGAAACTAATGAACTTTCAATTTCTAAAACTAATGCTGAATCATATCAAACCAACTCTGATTGACCTCAAAATTTTCACACAAGTCATTAATGACAAAACAGACCTATTCCAACTCTCAGAACCAAAATCCAAGCCTGGTATCAACAGAGTCAACTCTCGGTGAACCTCTCAACCTTCTAAACCTTCAACTTTCTAACTTTCATCAATTCAAACCAAAATAACCTACGGACCTCCAAATCAATATCCGGATATATTCCTAACATAAAACCATATGAAACAATCGGAACCCTCAAAACTTCATTCTGGAGTCGTCTACACAAAAGTCAAACTTCGGTCAACTCTTTCAACTTAAGCTTCCAACTTTGAGACTAAGTGTCCCAGCTCACTCCGAAATATCTCGGGAACCAAACCAACCACCCCGGAAAGTCACATAATTACAAATGAACATAGATGAAGTGATAAATGGGGAAACTGGGCTATAATACCCAAAACGACCGACCAGGTCGTTAAATGACTATGTTGCTACTTTATCGAATTGTCACCACTTTTCTATCAAGTCTTGGTCGTACAGAATCACACACAAGTCACGCGAGGGTTGTATTTTAACCCCTCTGAACCTTCTTTCAAAACTCTTTAGTTTCAGATATTGGCATACGAGGTAATTTATGTATCATCTTGCAGTTGTCCGTAACTCGCGCTTGAATTTTGGTAAATCTTATCTTAGAATCTTTAGGTCACTGTACATACGATCTTTTAGCCTATTTTGTATGGATTAATTGTTACATATTCTTTGCATATTGCATATCCTTTATTTGTTATGTATCCTTTATCTACTACGTATACTTTCTACTTGTTGTCCACCGCTAGGTTCTCTTTGTTCGACTATTTTGGTTGACTTGTGTTGAACCTTAAATCTCTCAAATACGCATACCCATTCCGATCATTATGACCATCCTTTACACATACCACCATTTGCACCCTACCATCATTTACAAAGTTATGTCAATCCAACTTTGTAGATCCTCCACTAATTTGACGTATTCTTCTGAATCAAACTCCATATTCTCATTGGTTTTCGTCATTTGAAATAGATCCATGCGGCTATGCTACCATCTGTCTCTTATTCAAAAGCTACCAGTCTTCGTCCACCCACCTAAGAACTCTCACTCACAGTCATAATTCTTTTCAAGGAACAATCACTCGTTCATGACAACCTCACAAATTTCATATTATTTCAATAGTTGGCCTCAACTACTCTTTGACCTGATTCTTGCCTTGGAAAGATATGTAGGAAACCCTACATAAGGATTGTCTCCCCATTATTTCAAAAAAAAAAATCATCAGTGCTAAAAGCTAAGACAGTTCTTTTGGAACGGTGCGATGATGCTCTCCATCCAGAAATATCCGAGAGCGTCAACCAAATTTCACCCAAAATCCAAACATAAAAGTACCATGCCAACCTTACTCTGACACTCACTTAACTTAAATCCCAACATAAGGGGCGTATGTCCTTTCTTCAAACATATGCTATGTATTCATGGTGTTAACTCCTACTTTCCAAATTCAGATATTCGATACAAGTCAACCCACTTTTGTTATAGGGACATGTAACGTTAGTCATCCTTCGAGAAGCATCATGCTCGCATGACTCGAACAAACAAATAAGAACAAGCAAAGCCTCAAGTCAACACGAATCAATTTCCCTCCCTCGAGCTAAGAATTTTTCTTTGGACGCAAGAGGAACAACATCATCTCTGGAACCATCATTGAATGCCGACATCGCATTCCCTATCACAATCAGATACACCATTGGTTGCATGGCCTAACTCTATACCCTCTTAAAATTATACCTTCACCTGAGAGGGACTCTAACATTTTCTCCTCTGCGTTTTGCAGGAATATCATCCTGGGCAGTTCACGGGAGATATCATATGGCCTTGGACTTTGTGGAGCATCAGTCAAACAATCAGGGGAGTATTAGTTTTGCAATCGCATTTCTCAACTCCATCATTTTTCATGACTTTGCTGCTCTCACCAATTTTTAATATTTTGATAGGAAATTCGTTCCCGGTAATCAACCAGGGATGGTCATCAAATATTTCCTATGGACAGCCGAAAGGTGCATCATCCTGGGACTACATGGGAAATAACAGCCTACATCGAATATTATGGGACATCAATCAAACAATCGCACTGCTCTCACTATATTTCTATATCTTGATAGGATAATCTCCCCGGTTAACAACCGAGGATGATCACCAAATGGTTCTCGTGGACAGTTAGAAGGTCACAACAAAATATCCCCGCGATCAATCTGAGGAAAACCACAACAATTATCCTGCAAACAATTAGGAGGACATAAAAGGGACAACTGGGGCGCGCTTTCTGATTGGAGTCATTCTTCAACTTCAAAGGATATGACATCCAACCATGGACACTACGAGGCATCGCTCCGAGTTTGTCTATACCCTTGCATTTTATACATCTCTAATGCAATTAATATTGTTAGTTGCGATTCTTTTGAAATAGGAGAGTAAAAAGATCTCCGAACCGTAAACCTTATACTCTCTACCCTTAATGAACTACGCGTACCTGATTCTTTATCTTATGTTAAGATACGTAGTCAACCTGTCATGGGTCCAGTTTTTCTCGTCCTAAGTTGCACGAGTCGGTCAAGTCTGGCTGCTTGGTTCACGGTTGACCGAAGCTCTTTACAAAAAGATCATTTCTAAAAACCAAAATTAAACATGTATATATGTTCCTCTATTGCTTCTGTAGAAGTCTTTCCTGGAGACGTCAAAATCAAAAAATATTTTCCTCTTTATAAGTCTTCCTTGAGGAAATTAAAAAAAAAATCCAAAACATCTTCCCTTTATTTCTAATCTTCACGAACTACGCGTATCTGATTCTTAACCTTGTGCCACAATACATGGACAACCTATCATGGTTCCGATTTTTCTCAACGATGAGGGAGATAGTGTATAACAAGGATATCAACCAAGAGTAACTCAACAATAGGAGAGATAACATGTAACAATGATTCCAAATAAGTATAACCCAACGATAAGAGAGATAACATGTAACAATGATTCCAAATAAATACAACTCAGCGATAAGAGAGATACAAGAAACAATGACTTCAAATAAGGACATGTCAACAATGGAGAAGATAACAATAACATCAATTACGGATAATCAACTATGGAAGAGATAACATGGTAATAAAAGAGGCAACAACTTCAATTTAGGCATATAAGAGTATATTTGGCAATAAAGGGTAAAACATGAACCAATCAACTTCAAATAAGACACGTAAGGGTAAATTTAGTAATGGAGGATTTAACATGATAAGTCAACTTCATTTTAATGTTCATAAGAACTTAAGGGTCTAAGCCGATTACATTTACACATATAAGCCATGTACACACTTGTCACCTCATGTGCACATCTTTCACGTAGTTCAAATAGTGCAAACAAAACCAATACATATGGGGTAGTTCCCCCATACAACATTAGGCAAGATACTTACCTCAAAAGCCCTAAATCAACAGTCTACAATAGCTTTTCCTTTATAATTCACCTCCGCTCGGCTCAAATCCAAAGTTTGTAGATGAAAATCCCTCTTTAAAATCGCCTCCTACCGTGTCTAGAGTTCTAAAATATAAAAATAAGACTACAAATCTCATCCCTAAGCTTTTTGTCCAGTCGCAGGTATCGCAAATGTGACCTGGGGTTCGAAAATGCGAAGAAACAATCACAAAAGCGAAGCCCTCCCATTCTTGTTGTCATCGCAGTTGCGATGAAAAATCCGCAATTGTGAACTTCGACACATCGCAAATGCGACCAAGAAGATCGCAAATGCCAACCAGCTACCCAGGCCACCCCATCTCAAATGCGATTACTTGGATCGCAAATGCGCACCTAGCAGACCTTGCCTAATATCGCAAATGTGATCCAAAACTCGTAAATGCAAGACCTGAAGCATTTGATCACACTAGCAAATCTCCAAACATTTCAAAACGCGTCTGAAACTCATCCGAGCCCTCGGGGCTCCAAACCAAACATCAGCACAAGTCTAAAAACTTAACAAGAACTCGCTCACGCGATCAAATCATCAAAATACCATACGATACCATGAATTGGACCTCCAAAAACACATGAAACACTAGAACTTCTAAAAACACAACTGCGTTTGATTCCTATCAAAACAAATTGGAATGACGCCAAACTTTGCAGACGGGTTCCAAATGACAAAACGGAGATATTCCAAGTTGCGAAATAGAAATCCATACACGATAACGATGAAGTCAACCTACGGTTAAACTTATAAAAATTCTAATCCTTTAAATTCCCAACTTTCGGCAAAATAATACAAACCAACCTACGGACCTCCAAAATTGATTCACGGCATACTCGCAAGTCCAAATTCACGATATGAACCTATCAGAGCCATCAAAACACCGCTACGGGGTCGTTTTCACAAAAGTCAAACATCGGTCAACATTTTTCACTTAAGCTTTTAAGGCGAGAATCACGCATCTGAATTCATTCTGAATCATCTAAAAATCAAATCCAACCATGCACACAAGTAGTAATACACAATATGAAGCCAATTAAGACCTCGATCCACTAAACCGAACCTTAAAGCTCAAAACAACTGGTCGGATCATTACATTCTCCTCTTCTTAAACAAGTTCGTCCTCGAACGTGCCAAAAGTCTTTCCCAAGCCATCAAATCACTCTATAAACTCATCATGCACACACACGTGGGTGATCCTACGTCACCCCAATCAACACAAGCCCGACAACACCATCTCAATCGCAGATTATTCCTTCCATTCATGCCAATAAGCCTTAGAATCAAATTTCCACAACTACCAAGTGCCCTATTACCACACAAACACACCGTAAAATCATCAACCAGCTACAAAAGACCATGCATACTCCCAAAAGGTATAACCACATGACATAACACAACATCCATATGCCCATAGTAATAAAGTTAACTTTGACCGCAATAGCGCCAATCACCAAGCCCGGTACCAGCAAACAGACTCATATCGACTGGAACATTGTTCCAGACCTTCACAACGGTGAAAATAAATACAAGAAATATGCGAAACTCATAACTACTCATCTAATCAACAAGCCACCTCAAACACCACCTTGGCACATACATCGCAATCCAAACCCAACAATCACAACTCAAATATGACTAAATATGAAAAGTGGAACACATGAGAGAACCATCAAACAAGCCAAGCAGGCATAACTCCCTACCAATACCACGTTGCGGATTCAATCCATAAGGAAGAAACGAGATACACGCAACAACCACAATAAATCCTACCTTAATATGACCTCTCTGTGGCACATAGCCTAGCATAAACACACCTATCCATCAAGAACACCAGGTCCCCATCCTTAACTAAGAATCACAAGTAAAATAAACATCTCATCAACTAAGACACTCTACCAACTAACCCCGTAGAACCAAAACCACAACATGAAACAAACTTAGCATACCTGTAGAACACCCAAACCACAAGTCGGGACAAACCATCCGGAGATCAGATCAAATCCAACCGTATTTAACTAACAAAAAGTCCACCCAAGTCTCATGAACTACGATAGAAAACAAACCAGAATGATAGACACGTGCTATCACAATAAAATTCTCAACTAGCGTGAACAAATGAACACAGTAAAAAAATCACAAAACACAACCATATCTGAAGCAAGGTAGGATGAATCTTACCAATAAATGGGACCGGATCAAAGTAACATAAATACATTTGTATACTCAACTTAAACCATACTTGTAAAAATATCATATGGTGCATCGGTCTCTACCCAACCAAGAAGAGCATAACAATGGGCCTGGCCTCCCCCTCTAGGGCGACTTCTACCTGCCTGACCTCCACCCCAATCTAGTAGTTCAGGTATAGCAGCAAGTGGAGCAGAACTCATAGACTGAATACCCCGCTATGACATATTTGTCCGAAGTCTGGGACAATCTCTCACCATGTGGCTGGTATGTCCATACTCAAAGCAACCTCTCCACTGATGTGGTTGTGGAAGCTGTCCGGTACAGGTACTCTAGAACATATGGATATCTAAAACACCGTGTGAAGCCTGAAGTGCAAACTAAACTGACTGACCCACAAAACCTCTATCATGACGTACCCTGCCTCCCAAATAGGGATCAGTAGACCCTCTCGGTCCACGATGCCTCTTAGCCTCCTTGTCCTCTCTCTCTTAACCCTGCATACCATCTAATCTGTGAGTGATCTCTACCACTTGCTGATATGGAACATCTGTCTCCAATTCCTGAGCCATGTTGAATCGGATACCATAACTGAGCCCCTCAATGAACCTACAGACTTGCTCTCTAACTGTGGAAACCAAAGCATGCGCTTGTCTGAACAAATTACTGAATCTAACGGCATACTCTGACACTAACATAGTACCGTAGCACAGCTTCTCAAACTCCACACACCATGCATCCCGCCACCAGTCGAGTACTCCCATCACGTGGAGATTCGAATTTAGATTCCAGTACAATACTCCCATCGCGTGGAGATTTCACTTCCAATCGAATACTCCCATCACGCATAGATTTGAATTTAAATTCCACCAAAATAATCCCAATGCATGGAGATTCAAAGCCCTAACAATGTTGGAACAATCAGAGCTCATCTAACAATCAATTACTCTGATAGTATATGAACGGTAACTACCAGCCCGTCTAACATTCAGAATCAAGTTCAAAGTCCACAAGAGCCCTCCTGAATAATGGATATTTCAAAGTCAAAGTCAAATAAAAGTACTCTAGTCACTTTGAACTTGTACCCAGCCCGAATTCCAATAAAAAAGGGTAGGCATCAGGGGCCCGGCACACCAACCTGGGCCCCCAATGCATTCCAAAAAAGTGAGAAGAAAATCACATCATTCTCGAGCATCATTACAGCCACTACAATCCATCTTCCTCAATTAAAAAAGAAGCATAGTCCACACTTCATCAAATCTACTGATCAAAAATGCGACACAACGTGAAATTATCTTCTAACATCAAACTAGGGCAGATTTTGAGGACGGACATCGAGCTTTCCAACTTCAATCGGTTACATGTCCCCAAGCATCATATTTACATCCCATTGACATTGAGTGTGTAGGAAATTTAAACCCCATAGTCAGAATAAAAACCAGTGTAATCACAACTTGATGTTGGGGCAATTTTAAAAACTCAAAAATTAAAATCAAATCATCCCATCGCTTTCTCAAACTATAATCGGCCCGATTCTCGTTGCATTCGAGATATGTAGGAAACTCAACACAGAGCTCGGTTGTACCCACATCAAAGTCCATTCAAACCAATCCACATATCATCCAACATCCACGCCCCAGTGCTACCACTGTCTGACACTGGGAAATCTTGGAAACAATGTCGAGATCACACGAATCATGTCCGTCCTCAAATATTTATCTTCCACTCCATGAGGCTACAATCCACAAGTAGTACGCAAGCATTCCACAACTACTGACGACCTGATTCTCGTGCAACTCGAGATATGTAGGCAACTCAAAAATTAGAGTTCGGTCGCAATCTTCAAAACCTCTTCATTCTCCACTTTATCAAGCCGGGACAAAATTGAGTATGGTGTCAATTTGTTTGCCCGAAGACTTTTACATCATCTTTCATCAAACAAGGGCAGTTGTTGACACTAAATTTTGATCCTTCATATTTAAGAACTAACTTATGGAGACTTCCTAGTCAAAATAATGATAAAATGTAGTATTTTGCACATTTTTAGCTTTAATGCAATTTATTGATAATTATTCCTATTTTTACAAAATATAAGAATTTTTATAATTTTATTGCAATTAGTCAAACACTTTAATTTTTGTGCATTTTTCTAAATTTTAAAATAATTTATTGATATTTTCAAAATATTAGAATTTTTCTATCAATTTATTACAATTTTAAAAATAATAAAATAATTACTACAAATATTTACAAGTCGTATTTTAAAATTAAATGGTCATCTTTTAATTCATATCACAGTTTATTAATTATTTGAAAGTCGGTAGAATTTATCTCAAAATACGGATTAAATACAGTTAAACCCAATGTCCCATTAACATCCGATATGACAACACACTCGATGTGACAATGCACTTGATGTGACTTGACATTTGGATGTGACTTGACACCATCTTATCCAACGAGTATAATCTTCTACCTACTGGGCAATAAATAACACACAGTTTTATCTTCTCCTAAAGCTTAGCTAGTAAGCTAAATATCCTACACTGATATACATATATACACAAATAAAATACACAATATGCCCATGGTTTTGTCCATCGTTTTGAATCTGTAATTTTATTCGTGATCACATATTTTATTCTTACATTGTCTTTTATTTTCTACTTTGAACAAAGACCATTATTCCTTGCGCTATTATAAATCTTAACTAGTAAGCTAGCCATTCTACACTGATATGTATAAATACACAGATAAATAAAAGAGCATACACTGTATTATAGCACATAGTATTAGAGGCACACAGTTTTGCTCATGGTTTGAAGTGGTGGTTTTATTTTTTACCACATCTTTCATTTTTACATTGTCATTTTATTTTTGATTAAATGAAGACCACATGTTTTAACACCACATTACATAAAATATCTAGACACTACACATTTGGGGTGGGGGAGGATACCAACAACATTTTTTATAAGGAAAAACCCTATCCCTCCTCTTATTTTTTTACCAGGCACTGGCACCCCCCGAACCTCTCTACCCCTTCTCTCATGGCTATCTGCCATCTCTCCTATCTCCTGCGCACACTGCCACTGGATTTCATCACGGGTTGGCTAGTGACTGCTACTTCAACCGCACGCCACCACTGCATCGTTTGAATCACGACCACAACGCGCCAGAAGTCATGGATAACTTTTAGATCTGGTCGAAATTCATCTTTCGGCATAATATTGAACGTATCTTCTCTTTTGGCCGTTGTTCCGGTGCTGTGGACGTCGAAGAAACGCCTCCAACCTTGATGACGTTGGTTGATTTTACTGTTAAGCTGGTAATCATCAGATCTAGCCGTAGCTTATTATTTCCGGCGATGTTTTGCGTTTGCTTCCTCCATCCGACTGTAAAGACCAAACATCGGCGATGTCACTGCCTCTTATTGTTGACGTATCCCTGTTGGTGGGATGTGGACTATTACTATTTTATTATCTAATAAATCTTGTGCCCTTAATATTCCGGCGACCTAATCGGAAAGTTTTAAATTCCGGCGATCCCTAACTGCTTTTAGCGTCTGTGAAGATTACTTGGTGTTAAAAGTTTAATTTCTTATTTAAATCCTTATTGAGCCTTTGCTGCCTAATCCCAAATGATGGGCATTCGTTCCACTGATAATGTTGTTGTAACTTTGTCTCTACCATTTTATTGACAGGGGTTGCTCATTTGCCTTCGCCTTTATTGTTATCTCTTTTGGTTTAGTTTCTCATTGTTGCTCCATTTTTAAGTTGTTTTGTAAATTGTAAAACTATTGAGTCCATGAACCTCCGATTAACCCTCTGAATCGGGCCCGAAAATAAAGAGGTGATGACGATAACTTATCGAAAAGGGAAAGACGAGAACGTGATGAACTAACACTTTGGACAACGACACGGTTGGCTACCGTAGTCTCAACCAGGGCGGTTCTCGTTCTCATTTCTAGACGAAAATCGAATATACAATACGAACCTCCCAAAAATATATTTCAAACTATTTTCAAAAAAAAATTCCAAAAAGATTGCAAAAAGTCATTTTCAAAAAACATATCATTTTGTTAGTTTGTTTTTTTATCATGTTATCTACTAACATGTTTCTCTTCTTTCTTTGCGAGGTACTTTACTTGTAGCGCGGTGCGTAATATTGAATAAGACTTGTGTGCAAAATTTAAGGTCAATCGGACGTGTTTTGGTAGATTTCGGCGTCGTTTGTGGAATTTGAAAGTTTAGAAGTTCTTTAGGCTTGAATCCGAGTGTAATTGGTGTTTTGATGTTGTTTTGAGTGATTCGAAGGCTCGACTAAGTTCGTATGGTCTTTTAGGATTGGGTGGTATGTTTGGTTGAGGTCTCGGGGACCTCAGGTAAGTTTCGGATGCTTAACGGATCATTTTTGGACTTGGCTTGATAGCTAAAGTTCTGGTTTCAGCAGGTTCTGGTTTCCTTGTACGCGATTGCAGGGATTCATTCGCGATCGCGTAAGCTTATTTGGGGCAGGGGTGAGTTTGTTCTATGTGATCGCAGGATTAGGAACACGATCACGTATGTGTGCGAAGATGTGCTTTGCGAACGCGTGGCTAAGGTCGCGTTCACGTAGAAGGATTTGAGCAGGAGGGGAGGTGTGGCCAATGCTCTATGCGATCGCATGAGGAAGGATGCGATCGCGTAGGTATGAGAGGCAGTGATCTGCGATCGCATGGATGATTCTGCATTCGCGTAGTGTAAAAATGTGGGGCAACATAGTCGTACTTCACGATCACGAGGAATGTTCCGCGATCGTGATGAAGGATATCTGGGCAGGCAGTATTAATTTCAAAAATGAGGGTTTGAACCCATTTTACACATTTTGAGCTAGAGAACACGGAATTGGGCAATTCTTGAAGGGATTTTCGTGGAGTTGATTGGGGTAAGTGATTCTTACTTGGTGTTCGTTAAATCACATGATTTCATCTTTAATTTTATCATCTAATTTGTGATTTTGGGTGAGAAATTGGGAAAAAACAGGAAGAACTCTTGAGTTGGGATTTTGAGGTTTTAAATGGATTTTGTTATGGGATTTGAGTAAATGTGATATGGTTAGACTCGTGAGTGAATGGACTTTCGGGATTTGTGACATTTGTCGGGTTTCGAGATGTGGGCCCGGGGGCCGAGTTCGGACCGATTTCGGATGTTTGGCTTAATTTAGTACTTTTCTTGTGGAATTGATCCCTTTAACCTATATTGATTATATTGTTCTACTTGTGGCTAGATTCGGGACGTTTGGATACTAATATGAGGAGCAAAGGCATTTCGGAGTAGAGATTTGCTCGGTTTGAGGTAAGTAACAGTTTTAAATCTGGTCCTGAGGGTTTGAAACCTCAGATTTTGGTATGATGTGATTGTTTTAGAGGTGACGCATATGCTAGGTGACGGGCATGTGGGCGTGCATCGTGGGGGATTGTGACTTGGTACGTCCCGCGAGACTGTAAAGTCGAATAGCTCATTGTTAATTTCATGTTCCCTCTGTCTTCTAGAAATTTGACTGCCATTCATGTTAAAAACCATGCTTAGGCCATATGTTATCACTGTTGGGACCCGTAGCGGTCGAGTACTTATTGAATTGAGTGTTAATTTCTGTCTTGTACTCAGTCTAAGTCTTACTTGTGTGTTATATCTATGTTCCCTCTCATTTCTAGTTGATACTTGTTGTTTTCTCTGTTTGGACGGATTATTATGATATTCTGTGAGCCCGAGGGGTTAGAGAGGTCAACGACTAAGGTAGGGCCTGAGTGCCGAGCTGTGAGCTATGTGAGGGTATATGGATAGGGTTTCACGCCGCAACGAGCCTTATGGCTATTTATGGATTGTGGAACAGATTGCACGCCGCAACGAGCCTTATGGCTACTTATATGATTGGGTCGGGCTGCACGTCGCAGCGATATAGCGCTTGGGCTGAAAGGAGCCCCTCCGGAGTCTACACACCCCTAATGAGCGTAGGTACCTATTGAGTGAGTATTGAGGGCTGAGAGTCGAGTGATTGAGTTGTTGTGACGGGTTGAGTGTCTGTTGCCCTGAGAGGTGGTGGTACCTGGTACCTATTGAGTCTCAGTTCCTTATTTATTTCTGTTACTTGTTGGGTTGGTTGTACTCATGCTACACCTTGCACTTCATGTGCAGATCCAGGTGTGTTTGATAACGGAGGTCGTTGAGTTCGTGCGCGATCGAGTATCGGAGACTACGAGGTAGCTGCTGGCGTCCACAGACCTTGTATTAGACTGGATATCTAGATGCTCATAACTCAGTGACACCCCGATGTCGGGCATTTTTTCGCACTTATGTTTTGGGGTTTACTCCGTTTTTATGAAAACTTGTGGTTATTTTAAATGTCTTAATTCATTTTTGTTAAATGTTGAAAGTCTTTTGGAAATGTCGGCTTGCCTAGTATCACGATAGGCGCCATCACTAGGGGTTAGGTTTTGGGTCGTGACAATTTGGTATCAGAGCCTAGGTGTTATAGGTCTCACGAGTCATGAGTGGGTTTAGTAGAGTCTTGCATATCTGTACGGAGACGTCTGTACTTATCTTCGAGAGCCTGCCGAACCCTTAGGAAACTTCACATCCTTGAATTCTTGTCGTGCGAATCCTTTGATTCTGGTAACTAAATTTTTGTTGTTCTAATTCTCTCATAGATGGCGAGGACATGTACTACAGGGCAGGATAGACAGCCACCAGTACCACCAGTCAGGGCCGCGAGAGGCAGAGGTACAGCTCGCACCGTAGCTAGGGTAGCACTTGCAGATCCACTAGTTGCCCCATTTCAAGAGCAGGCTCCAGTTATGGATGAGCCGGTGGGACCAGCTTAGGAACCACCTGTGCCTATTATGATTCCAGGCCTTAAGGAGGCCTTAGCTCAGATTCTGACCGTGTGTAAAAGTATTGCTCAGGCGGTCTCTGTTTCGGCCGTAGCAGCCACTTCTCAGGCCGGGGGAGGTGCTCAGACTCCCGCCGCCCGCACACCAGAGTAGGTGGTACAGGGATCCATACACCGGGGGAATCACCAGCCCAACCGGTTGCAGCTGCTCAGGACTATGTGGTTCCTGTCATGCCTGATGATGAGGAGCGTCGATTGGAGAGGTTTGTGAGACTCCAGCCTCTATCTTTCAGTGGTACCGAAGAAGAGGATGCATAGGGCTTCTTGGACAGGTGTCAGAGGATACTCCGTACAACAGGTATTTTAGAGACCAGTGGGTCTCGTTCACTACTTTTCAATCTCTGGGATGCCTTCAGTTGGTAGGAGGCATACGAGAGGTATAGGCCAGTTGGCGCAGCACCCCTTACCTGGAAGCAGTTCTCCGGTCTATTCCTGGAGAAGTTCGTGCCTTAGTCCCGTAGAGAGGAGCTGCGTAAGCAGTTCAAGCAGCTTCGTCAGGGTGATAAGTCTGTGACGCAATATGAGACGAGATTTTAAGAGTTGGCCCGTCATGCTATCTAGTTGGTTCCCACAGACAGAGAGAGGATCAGGAGATTCAAAGATGGCCTCACTTTTCAGCTGCAATTGCTTATGACTAGAGAGAGAGTGTCTGGTGCTACTTTCAACAAGGTTGTTGACATTGCTCGTCAGATTGAGATGGTTCGCATCCAGGAGCGGGTTGAGAGGGAGTCCAAGAGGCTTCGTGGTTAGGGTGGATTTAGCGGTGTTCCTTCTGGGGGGAGGGGCAGTTCCACCACGGTAAGGGTCGTCCTTTCAGACATGCTCAGACGGCTTGCCCAGTTCACCGTGGTGCTTCATCTGGCCATGGTTCACACGGTTATCAGTAAGGTCATTCATCTCTCAGTTCCCTCCCAGCTCAGAGTTTGTCCCGTGCTCCATCAGGTCAGGGTTCATCTATGCCAGGTCCTTTTGCCTATTATCCCGGTGCTCGGGGCTCCCTTCAGTCTCCAGCACCAGCTTCGAGGATTTGTTATGAGTGTGGAGAGTTTGGCCACATCAGGAGGCATTGTCCCCGCCTTACAGGAGGTCCGACTCAACAGAGGAGCCAGTCGCTGACATCAGCACCAGTTTCTTCATCACCCGCTCAGCCAGCTCGGGGTGGAGCCCAGTCAGCTAGGGGTCGCCCGATTAGGGGGCGGCCAGGCCCATTTCTATGCTCTTCCTGCCAGACCATATGCCATTGCTTCGGATGTTGTGATTACAGGTATTGTCTCAGTTTGCCATAGAGATGCCTCCGTATTATTTGACACTGGTTCCACTTATTCATATGTGTCCTCATATTTAGCTCATTATCTGGATATGCTCCGCAAGTCTATAAGTTTCATTTGTTCATGTATCCACTCCAGTGGGCGATACTATCATTGTGGACCGTGTATATCGGTCATGTGTGGTGACTATTGGGAGTCTGGAGACCTGAGTAGATCTCTTGTTGCTTAGTATTGTCGATTTTGACGTGATTTTGGATATGGATTGGCTGTCTCCATGTCATGCTGTTCTAGATTGTCACGCTAAGACCGTGACATTGGTGATGCCGGGGTTGCCGAGGGTTGAATGGAGCGGCTCTATAGACTATGTTCCCAATAGAGTGATTTCATACTTGAAAGCTCAACGGATGATTGAGAAAGGTTGTCTATCTTATCAGTCCTTTGTGAGGGATGTTAGTGAAGAGGTCCCTACTATTGATTCTGTTCCTATGGTGCGAGACTTTTCGAATGTGTTTCATGCAGACCTACCGGGCATGCTGCCCGACAGGGATATTGATTTCGATATTGATTTAGTGCCGGGCACTCGGCCCATTTCTATTCCACCGTATCGTATGGCACCAACGAAGTTGAAGGAGTTGAAGGAGCAGCTTCAGGAACTCCTTGATAAGGGGTTTATTCGGCCTAGCGTATCACCTTGGGGTGTACCAGTTCTATTTGTGAAGAAGACAGATTGTACTATGAGAATGTGCATTGATTACAGATAGTTGAACAAGGTCACAATCAAGAACAAGTATCCTTTGCCGCGTATTAATGATTTGTTTGACCAGCTTCATGGAGCGATGGTGTTCTCCAAGATTG
Organism: Nicotiana otophora; assembly: GCA_000715115.1. Taxonomy (NCBI): domain Eukaryota; kingdom Viridiplantae; phylum Streptophyta; class Magnoliopsida; order Solanales; family Solanaceae; genus Nicotiana; species Nicotiana otophora. The sequence continues at coordinate 24,739 of AWOL01S0053470.1, forward strand.
ATTTGAGGTCAGGATATCACTAGCTGAAGATTCGGGACTCAGATATTCTTAAGACAACTTTCAAGACCCGATATGGCCATTATAAGTTCCTTGTGATGTCTTTTGGGTTGACCAATGCCCCAGCAGCGTTCATGCATATGATAAACAGTGTGTTTCAGCCGTATTTGGACTCGTTCGTCGTTGTACTCATTGATGATATCCTGGTGTACTCTCATAGCTAGGAGGAGCATGCCCATCATCTGAGGATTGTGTTACAGCGATTGAAGGAGGAGAAGCTTTATGCAAAGTTCTCCAAGTGTGAGTTTTAGCTCGGTTCAATGGCGTTCTTGGGGCACGTGGTGTCCAGTGAGGGTATTCAAGTGGATCCGAAGAAGATAGAGGCGGTACAGAGTTGGCCCAGACCGTCCTCAGCCACGGAGATTCAGAGCTTTCTTGGGTTGACGGTCTATTACCGTCACTTTGTGGAGGGTTTATCATCTATTGCATCGCCCTTGACCAAATTGACCCAAAAGGGTGCTCCTTTCAGGTGGTCGGAGGAGTGCAAGGAGAGCTTTCGGAAGCTCAAGACTGCTTTGACCACGGCTCCAGTTAATCTTACCATCAGTTTCTGGTTCTTACACAGTGTATTGTGATGCCTCGCGGATCGGCATTGGGTGTGTTCTTATGCATAGGGGTAGAGTGATTGCTTATGCCTCGCGCCAGTTGAAGCCCCATGAGAAGAACTATCCTGTCCACGACCTTGAGTTAGCAGCTATTGTTCACGCCTTGAAGATTTGGCGGCACTATTTGTACGATGTCCATTGTGATCATTGGAGTTTGCAGTATCTGTTCAAACAGAAGGATCTTAACTTGCGTCAGCGGAGGTGGTTGGAGCTTCCTAAGGACTATGATATCACCATTTTGTACCATCCCTGGAAGACCAATATGGTGGTCGATGCCTTGAGTCGCCGGGAAGAGAGATTAGGGAGCTTAGCATATCTTCCAGCAGCAGAGAGGCCATTGGATAGCTAGTTTGTTAGATTGAATATTTCTGAGCCGAGTCGAGTATTGGCTTGTATGGTCTCTTCGACTTCTCTTTATGATCGTATCACGGAGCGTCAGTATGAGGACCCTCATCTACTTGTCCTTAAGGACACGGTCCAACAAGGTGATGCTAAGGAGGTCACTATTGGGGAGTATGGTGCATTGAGGATATAGGGCAGGCTATGTGTGCCCAATGTAGATGGTTTGCGTGAGTTGATTCTTCAGGAAGCTCAAAGTTCGTGGTATTCTATTCATTCGGGTGCCGCGAAGATGTATCAGGACTTGAAACAACATTACTGGTGGAGGAGAATGAAGGACATAGTGGAGTATGTAGCTCGGTGCCTAAATTGCCAGCAGGTGAAGTATGAGCATTAGCGACCAGGTGGGTTGCTTCAGAAGTTAGAGATTCCAGAATGGAAATGTGAGCGGGTCACTATGGATTTCGTTGTTGGGCTTCCATAGACTCAGCGGAAGTTTGATGCAGTTTGGGTGATTGTGGACCGGCTGACCAAGTCAGCTCATTTCATTCCTATGATGACTACCTATTCTTCCGAGTCAGCTGGCTTTAGTGTATATCCGCGAGATCGTCAGGCTTTATGGTGTACCGGTATCTATCATCTCTAACCGGGGTACGCAGTTTACATCAAGTTTCTGGAGGGCCGTACAGCATGAGTTGGGTACTCGGGTGGAGTTGAGCGCATCATTTCAACCTCGGACGAATGAACAGTTCGAGCGCACTATTCAGATATTAGAGGATATGCTCCGTGCATGTGTGATGGAGTTTGGGGGTTCGTGAGATCAGTTCTTGCCTCTAACAGAGTTTGCTTACAACAATAGTTACCGATCGAGCATCCAGATGGCACCGTATGAGGTTCTGTATGGTAGGAGGTGTAGGTCTCCAGTGGGTTGGTTCGAGTCGGGCGAGGCTAGATTATTGGGTACAGACTTGGTTCAGGATGCTCTGGAGAAGGTTAGAGTAATTCAGGATAGACTATGCACAGCCCAGTCCAGACAAAAGAGTTATGCGTATCTATAGGTTCGTGATGTTGCATTCATGGTTAGAGAGCGGGTCTTGCTCCGGGTGTCACCCATGAAGGGTGTTATGAGGTTTGGAAAGAAGGACAAGCTGAGCCTGAGGTTTACTGGTCCATTTGAGGTATTGCAATGTGTTGGGGAGATTGCTTACGAGCTGGCCTTGCCTCCTAGTCTAGCAGGAGTTCATCCAGTATTCCATGTTCTATGCTCCGGAAGTATCACATCGATCTGTCTCACGTGTTAGATTTCAGCTCAGTCCAGTTGGACAAGGATTTATCTTATGTTGAGGAGCCGGTGGCGATCTTAGATAGGCAGGTTCGAAAGCTGAGGTCGAAGAGTATTGCTTTTGTGAAGGTTCAGTGGAGGGGTCAGTCGGTCGAGGAGGCGACTTGTGAGATCGAGCACGATACGCACAGTCGTTATTCTCATCTTTTCACTACTTCAGGTATGTCTCTATGCTCGTTCGAGGATGAATGATTGTTTTAAGAGGGGGAGGATGAAACGACTCGACCGGTCATTTTGAGTGTATTAGCCCCGATCCCCTATTTATTATTTTCCCCGTATCTGTTTTTGCTTAAGTGACTTGCCGGGAGCTCTTGTTTTTGGTTTCGGAGTGTTTTGGGACACTTAGTCTCTAAAACGGAAGCTTAAGTCTTAAGATTTTGACCGTAGTCGGAAGTGTGTAAAGATGACTCTGGAATGAAGTTCTGTCGGTTTCGTTAGCTCTGTTGGGTGATTTTGGACTTAGGAGCGTGTCCGGACTGTGAATTTGAGGTCTGTAGCTAATTTAGTGGCAAAAGTCAAATTTTGGAAAGTTTGACCGGGGGTTGACTTTTTGATATCGGGGTCGTATTCCGATTTCGGAAGTTAGAATATGTCTTTAATGTTGAATAAGTCTTGTGTGCAAAATTTGAGATCAATCGGTCTTAGTTTGGTGGGTTTCGGCGTCGTTTGTGGAATTTGAAAGTTTAGAAGTTCTTTAGGCTTGAATCCAGGTGTAATTGGTATTTTGATATTGTTTTGAGTGATTCGAAGGCTCGACTAAGTTCGTATGGTGTTTTAGGATTGGGTGGTATGTTTGGTTGAGGTCCCAGGGACCTCGGGTGAATTTCGGATGCTTAACGGATCATTTTTAGACTTGGCTTGATAGCTGAAGTTCTGGTTTTAGCAGGTTCTGGATTCCTTATATGCGATCATAGGGATTCATTCGCGATCGCGTAAGCTTATTTGGGGCAGAGGTGAGTTTGTTATATGCAATCGCAGGGTTAGGAACATGATCGCGTATGTGTGCGAAGATGTGCTTCGCGAACGCGTGGCTAAGGTCGCGTTCACGTAGAAGGATTTGAGCAGGAGAGGAGGTGTGGACAATGCTCTATGCGATCGCGTGAGGAAGGATGCGATCGCGCAGGTATGAGAGGTAGTGATCTGCGATCGCGTGGGTGATTCCGCATTCGCATAGGGTAAAATGTGGGGAAGCATAGTTGTGCTTCGCGATAGCGAGGAATGTTCCGCGATCGCGATGAAAGATATCTGGGCAGGCAGTATTAATTTCAAAAACGAGGGTTTGAACCCATGTTACACATTTTGAGATAAAGAACACGGAATTGGGCGATTCCTGAAGGGATTTTCGTGGAATTGATTGCGTTAAGTGATTCTTACTTTGTTTTGGTTTTTCATCTTTAATTTTATCATCCAATTTGTGATTTGGGGTGAGAAATTGGGGAAAAAGAGGAAGAACTCTTGAGTTGGGATTTTGAGGTTTTGAATGAGATTTTGTTATCGGATTTGAGTAAATTTGGTATGGTTAGACTCGTGAGTGAATGGGCTTTCGGGTTTTGTGACTTTTGTCTGATTTCGAGATGTGGGCTCGGGGGCCGGGTTCGGGCTGATTTCGAATTTTTGGCTTAATTTAGTATTTTGCTTGTGGAATTTATCCCTTTAGCCTATATTGATTGTATTGTTCTACTTTTGGCTAGATTCGAGACGTTTGGAGGCCGATTTGAGAGGCAAAGACATTTCAGAGTAGAGATTTGCTCGGTTTGAGGTAAGTAACAGTTTTAAATCCGGTTCCTGAGGGTATGAAACCCCAAAATTTGGTATGATGTGATTGTATTGGAGGTGACGCACATACTATGTGACGGGTGTATGGGTGTGTACCGTGGGAAATTGTGACTTGGACCGTCTCGCGAGACTGTAAAGTCAAATAGCTCATTGTTAATTTCATGTTCCCTCTGTCTTCTAGAAATTTGATTGACATTAATGTTAGAAACCATGCTTAGGCCATATGTTATCACTGTTGGGACCCGTAGCGGTCGAGTACTTATTGGATTGACTGTTAATTTCTATATTGTACTCAGTCACAGTCTTATGTGTGTGTTATATCTCTATTCCCTCTCATTTCTTATTGATACTTGTTGTATTCTCTGTTTGGGTTGATCATTATGATATTCTATAAGCCCGAGGGGCTGGAGAGGTCAGTGACTGAGGTAGGGCCTGAGTGCCGAGCTGTGAGCTATGTGATGGTATATGGATCGGGTTGCACGCCGCAATGAGCCTTATGGCTATTTATGGATTGTGGATCGGGTTGCACGCCGCAACGAGCCTTATGGCTAATTATGTGACTGGGTCGAGCTGCACGCCGCAGCGATATAGCGCTTGGGTTGAAAGGAGCCTCCCTGGAGTCTGCACACCCCTAATGAGCGCAAGTACCTATCGAGTGAGAGTATTGAGGGCTGAGAGTCGAGTGATTGAGTTGTTGTGACGGGTTTAGTATCTGTTGCCCTGAGAGGTGGTACTTGTTTTTCATTTGTTGATGCACTTAGTTGATATCTGTCATTGTTGTGAAATTTTTGAAAGATTCTATATCCGAATTACCTGCACTGTAACTATGTAAACTGATTTGACTTGAGCTATCGGATTTGAAAGCATGTCTACTCTTTGCTGGAATTATTGAAAATGAACTATAATTGTATAGCTCGTCACTACCTTCTCAGTTCCTTATTTATTTCTGTTACTTGCTGGGTTGGTTGTACTCATGCTACACCTTGCACTTCATGTGCAGATCCAGGTGTGTTTGATAACGGAGGTCGTTGAGTTCGTGCGCGATCGAGTATCGGAGACTACGAGGTAGCTGCCGGCGTCCGCAGACCTTGTCTCTCCTTCTATGTTTTTTTTTTGTATTGATACTTAGACACTGTTTGTATTAGACTGGATATCTAGATGCTCATGACTCAGTGACACCCCGATGTTGGGCTATTTTTCCGCACTTATATTTTGGGTTTTACTCTGTTGTTTTGAAAAACTTCGGTTATTTTAAATGTTTTAATTCATTTCTATTAAATGTTGAAAGTATTTTAGAAATGTCGGCTTGCCTAATATCACGATAGGTGCCATCACGACGGGTTAGGTTTTGGGTCGTGACATAACTATCCTTACAAATGGTAAAGAATACTGCATGAAGTCTTCAAAACTTGCATCTTGACTTGTAAGTTCAACTTTTCAAACCCTGTAAAAAATAAAAAGTAAATTTTCTTTTAGAAAATGATGAAGATCATATTATGTATTTGAAAGATAACAACAATGAGAGGAACACCTGAATACTGCACACTTTCTTCTTCTTAAAAGCATGTCATTTACATATATAATCCAATTGCACTTTTTCAAATATAGATTAGTGTAAAATAGCCAATCAATATTTACGAAACACATTATCCGAGTAACAATACTTTCACAAGTTTTAATAATGTACATACCTTTAACCAATATGCAGTGAATCGTATTTCCTCCGGTGAGACAATCTGGAAGTAATTAAATATAGTTTAGATCTTGAAAATCAGTTTGTGCTCAACACATAAATTATAAACCAATATATATTGTATAAAAACGTTTACTAAATAGCACAACTTCATGGCCAATGATAGTGACTAACACACTCAAGCAATTCAAGGAGGAAAGACTTCTTCATGTGCCATTTCAAGAATATGAATAAAGGAAAGAGTAAAACTATTGTTAACCATGTAATCAATAATTTTGAGAGCTAGACATTGAGGAAATTACATAACTAAGAGCCCAAGACAAAAGGCATTATACAATATGGAGGATGAAGCTGAAACCACTGACCATTGTCCATATATGTCTTTGTTCAAATAAAATAATTAGTCTATAGTTAACATTAGTCATAACCTAAGAACTCCAATGAAGATGTTCCTTAAGAACTATTTATTTGAAAATATCATAGTAGATGCTGAGAATTACAGTAAGAAACTTTTATTGACCTGCCATACATATTGATATTTCCTCCAAAGCTTGACCAAAAAAAGGACGTCATGAAAGTTCCATTCACAACCCATCTCAGGGTCATAATAGATACCTTATCAAATTAGACACAGGGGCTAGACTAACTGTGTGAGATAATTATACCGGGGCTATTAGCTCTGACAATGATGAATCACGAGAATCGAATTAACCAATAAATAAATTATACCCATAACAGAACTGCAACAAAATGATAAGAATAATTATGTTCCTCCAATGTAAAGACAGAGATCCATTTTCAATGGCCAATGTGAACAAATATCTGACGATAATAACAACTTTTAGTTAAAGTAATATGCAATTGTTCTTCTTGAAATATTTTTAACTGCACCACTCAGCTTCTTTCCTTCCTATTATTTACTTCGTGGGGTTGAAGTAAGATGCAATTGCCTTGAAATTTTTAAATTTTGGTAATATTTGCTCCTTGTGTTTTTTACTGTGACGAGCTTAAATAAAGTGACACAAACAATTTATAATGCCCAAAACAACCAACATATTCTCAAAACATAGAACAAACATATATATTAAGATTGATGAAGCATTAGAGTTAAATTTCAAAAATCAATCACCCATGAAGGTATTGCCAAACAACTTTATTGAATTAAATTTGGGTTTAACATTGTCTTCTAATTCAATTAAAACAAGCTAAGAGATATTGAGATTGACAAAATACGATGTTTGTGAGCTAAGAGATTGACCTCATGTGTAATGTGATGTTGCAATCTTAAAGAAGGTTTCTCTTGTCGATATCAACTACTATATCTCATCTTCCACAAGTTCCGACAAATGACTACGGGTAAGCATTATATAATCAACTTTTGAAGAGGATTTTTGAATACTTCAAACCACCCGTTGTGAAAAAATATATTATAAATGCGTAGTGTGTGAAGATTGCAATATATTATAAATAGCTAATAGAAAGTGTAGTAGAGTAAGCTATTGTTATGTTGAGCTTTATATTCTCTCATCTGACTCTGTTTCATCTCCTTTTATGTTCTCTATCAGTTGGTTTCCATTAATGTTCAATTGCAATTTCCTTTATTAGTCTATTGTAATTCAGTTGAGTAATCTATATATATATATATATATAAAAAGTTTGGGATGAGAAATGTGATGTGGCACTTCCTATGACCAGCATTGGTATTTATCTATTTTCTCCCTTTTCTACAATTTCTTATTCATTCTACTACATAACAAACAAACCAATTCGGGAAAAGACTATAGTTTTGCTTCTGAAGGGTCACATTAGTAACGTAAAACACTAACCGTTTGCTTCTGAAAAGTCGCATTGTAATCAATTCCATTTACGCTTCCGTACTATAGTTTTGCTTCTGAAGGGTCACATTAGTAACCTAAAACACTAACCGTTTGCTTCTGAAAAGTCGCATTGTAATCAATTCCATTTACGCTTCCGTTTCCGGTCGTTCACTGTCTTTTGTCCTCCTCTAATATCTACCCATGCAAAGTGCAACAATTATATTCTAAACAGACCGCCCTACGGGTATGCCTCCAGCTTATTCTGTGTTGCAATATCCTTCTTCTTCAATTCCTAGAATTATAAACAATGATATGATTGCTTAAATTTAAGTATTGATATTATTCTTTGTTGCGCAGTTTTACTTTTGAAGAAATGAAGAGATTTGACTACCACCGGACATAAATTTCGCGGCACAGCCCCCCTCAGGTTCCAGATGCTCATGACTGTTTTGACGACAATAAATAGACAACGATCATGTATGAATACTCTCCCACTTGAGAATTCATGTTGCCTTAAAAATATTATAAATTGAAGTGTTATTTTGAGAAAATTCTGTTTTAAAAGGCTAGATAAGTTATCAAGAATGATAATTGTCCGCCTCATTCTGTTGGAAAATTTGATAAAAAGGAAGTATTAGAAGTTGAAGTAAAAAGATGTTAATGCTATATATGCATATATGAAATTCACTTGGCAATAGGATTCAAAAGAAGATCTCTCTCTCTCTCTCTCTCTCTCTCTCTCTCTCTCTCTTATTTTGCTGTTTCTTGGGTAAGGGTTATAGCAAACTGAGTTTGCTCTTTTGTCATTAGTGCATTCACAAAGTGACTGGCATAGTGGAAGTTGGAGAGCTCGGAATATGAGATATGTTGGTGAAATTCTTTTTGTTTCATTAAAATTTTCTTCTTCTTTTTCTCAATTTGAATTGAATAATTGTTAACCTTCTTCATCTTTCTACTCTTTATTTAACCGTTTAATGTTGTATACTTTCAAGTACAAAATAATACTTAGGTAGTATTAGTTGTGGTGAGCCAAACATCCAAAGGATTTTGCTGTTCTCTTGCCAGATTGAACACATCTATTGGGATTCAGGAACGACAATAGCTTAACTTTTGGCCTACTTCGCGAGAATTATATTTGATCTAATTTTTTTTTGTATGGAATGAATTAATCATACAGCTTTTGGCCTACTTCGCGAGACTTAGCTTTTGGCCTACTTCGCGAGACTTTTGGACTCATGTGTAGTGTGACAAAAGTCTTGAGTTGATCAGAATTAGGAGTTAAGGTATGTTTTACGTTATAAGAATTCCATTTCTTTTTCGTTAATGATTAGATAATCGAACGAAGAGCGATACTACATGTTCGCCAAGTGTATTCATCTTCAACAGTTATCTTTATGAAATTGTCTTGTATTCACTATAACTGGGAAGCAAGCCATCAAAGCCTTATTCTTCTGGCACATTAATTTCTCATGCCTGTGTTGATCCTCCAATTTATGGTAATTGCTGGAATACATATATAGTTGGGTACTGAGAGAAAAGGTGGTTAAGTTTTTGCATCTGAACATTTCTTCAGCTCATGATATATAATGCAATCCTACATACATGACAAGACGATTCATTCAAATTTTTTTGCATTGAAAAATGAATAAATTAAATTATATCGCCAATCAATTCCCTGTATCCGCTCATTAGTGCTTTTAGTCTCTTTACTTGCATACTATTTTTGTGCTTTTAAGTCTCTTTAGTTACTTTCATTACTGGGAAGTTACAGAGGAAGAAAGAAAAGGAAGATTTGGAAAAAGTAAAATAATCTCAAGTGATTAAAATTAGAGAAACAAGTTATAAAAAGAATTAAAACTTGAAATATATTCCATGTTTGGAATTAAGGACTAAATTTTTTTAAATACTCAAATATTATAGAAAAAAATTAGCTCTTTTTATGATCGCGTAGCGCGGACAAATTTACTAGTTTTAATATAATTAGCCAGCGTGAGTTGTTAATTAAACTGTTTTATAATCATTCTAATTCCCCACTGTACATTTTTAAGACCTAACTACTTTGAAAAATTCAGCAATATTGAAGCACTAATAGTACAACCACAAAATATATGATCCATAATTTCTTCACAAGGTCTAACACCACATCATTAGAAGACGAAACAAAATCCAAAGGATTTGATCTTATCATCTGTAGGCAGCTTTCTTTGTAACAAATTCCACATTAGAGAGGACAATTTAAATAGATGAGGCTTCATCAAAGGCATTTTATTCATAAGAGATGGATTTTGACGCTATTTAATGATGTTTCATGCATTCAAGCAAATAATATTTCTTATAAGTATAGCCAATCCAAACAACCTAGTAATATTTTGATACCAAATGAATTTTAATCCCACCTATCTTAACAAGGAAAATCTAGGAACAAAGTGAGAGAATTTCGGAAGTGACACCACAACATTACATATCTACAATTTCCTTTCCTTTCCTAACACAACACATCATATTTGGGTCAAAAAGTTTTTTTTGTTCTTTTTAACTACGGGATAATAAAAAAACAAACTTTTTTGACTATATAACATCTAATTTAATCAACTTTCAGTATTTATTTTCGTTTTTCAGGAAGCGCGTTCACAATCCCAAAAATACAAGTGTTTACAGTTGCATTCAAAGGGACATCTCAGCAGAGAAAGACTTCTGTTACCTACATTTCTTTCTTCTCGCGAACAAAACAACTAAAGGGAGATTTTTTTTATTCCCTCATCCTCCTTGCTCTACACCCAATCTTTAAACCTAATCATAGCCGCCATCCTCACATCTCAATACTCCCACTTTAAACCCTACACCGCAACAATAAATATTGAACAGAATCCGTACAAAATATTATCATTCTCTATAATCATTATTCACTAAAATGAAATTTCTAGTCTTCAACCAAAAAGAGAAGAAAAATGACAAACCTGTTCAAATTGATAACCATGTTATTATCAGTTTCTGAGTCTTCACCCAGTTCAAATAGACATCACGTGAGTCTTCAGCCTTTGAGAGAAAAATTTGAAAGAGTTGATTGTTAAGGACTTCATATGCTTTCAGATTAAAAAACACATTGAGAGGATAGGGTTTCATTTTGGAAAAAATACGAGAGATAGGGGGGAGTGGGTTGGTGGGGGGTTAATCAATATGCGTATTCTTATTTCATCTAATGAATAGGAGTAATTTTTATATTGGCGCGACGGCGCTTTTACTCCCGCTTAACTTAGCTTATTAGGGACGGGCAATTTATCTTTTCAATTAATTTAGAAAATAAAAAGAGAATTAGGGACCAGTCAAAAAACTTGTCCCTATAGGCACACTTTTATGGACCAGATTTCAGCCCGATCGCTAAGTGTTGGTCGCTAATAAATCTTTTTCTTGTAGTGCAAATTACCTTAGAACCCTCTGAGGTGTGTACGGCTGAATTCCTTCCAATCTCACTAACTCGATGAAGTACTTTCCCGGGCTTCTCAAAATTGCCATGCCACTTAGCCACGAAAGTTTCAAGTTCACGAATTCTCCGCTCAAATGGGTCATCATATCTCGTCACTCCTCTTGCCCATGCAGCATAACCCAATGTCTCATTCTTTCGTTATGGCTCCTGGTCATGTTACTGATGCCAGCAAAATAGTCAATGGTTTCCTACCTGTGAAAGAAATGTTATGCGACCCATATCTGGAGTAGTAATTTGCAGCCATTGAAAAATCATATCCTCTAGAGCATGCTAACAGTGCCCGGAATGTCTCTGCCAATATCATGGGAACAAGGGTCACTTGCAGATTCCCTCAAAAAGTTGCCAAGACCAGGGGCAACAGGTTGATGTTAATTCGTCCCTTTCTTTGCGGGAAAACTAATAATCCCAACAATGCTGGATAAATGGTTAGGGGACAAAGACTCTCCCATGTTGTTTGATCACATTGGAAATATTCAAGGTGCCACTCGTAACTTTTTCGGTATCCGAATTTGTCGAACAACTGGTCCAAACTAACCCATCCATCTTCGATGTTTCTCAAATTTCTGTTGCTTGTCATAACCAATGCATGAAGGAACCTATGGTCAGGCATGACAACTGGCAGTGTCGATTTTCATCCGGCAAATGGTAACTCCATGAAGCTGGTAATCTCCTCCAGTATTGGTGTCAATTTACAATGGACAAACTTAAAGACAACCTTAGTTGGGTCCCAAAACTCTATCAACAGCCTAGTAAGGACATTGTCGGCTCGGATGTTCATCAAGGCGGTCAGTGTTCCCAAGTGTGTTATGATCTCCATGCTCCTGTCAAATTTTTCTCCACCATTGCTTCAGCTCATGCGGTGCACCCATGACGATGTTAATCTCGGGGATGTTGATGTTGATTTCCATCTAAAGAGGTGAAAGGTTTGGTAAGTGTTTGCTCCTGGATCTTTAGAGACTTATTTTGATTGGTTCGTCATTCCACAAAAGGCATATCGTCAGGTGCATGACCCGTTGACATTAAGGTATATTTTCTAATCGTGAGTCAACACCAAGGACTGACTTACCTAAGGTTTATGCAGCATGACCTATGTTTACTAGAGTAGAGTATTTCCTAATTTTAGAGTTAGACTGAATAACTGCGAGATGTTATGTCAGTTGACCCGTTGCTATGTTGTTGCACCCTATTTTGCACTAGTCAAAACAAAATATAACTAATGGTTCATCTAAGGTTGATAAAAGAGAGTTGCCACCCAATATTTGTAGGTATATTAGGGTACTTATAAGTCTGTAAGTTTATTATCCTAATAGTCTGCTAACCATTGGGATTTGTGCAAGGGTTCTAGTTATTCTAAGGGGAAGGTGTTAGACATCCATTAAAATTTACCTGAGGTGGCTCCTTAAACATAGGCTAGGTTTGGGGAAAGGAATATCTATATTCTGCTCAGTTTAATGTCTAAAATGGCTAAATAAGATTAGTAAAGAATGTTTTGAAACCTTGTTAGAAAAATTCATTATTTTGGGAAAGCTGTGAATTCTATTTGAAAAGAGAGATATTATTTATGAGGTTGTTTAACTTGTAAAGCGAAAGATTTACCCGGTGGAAAATATGTCTCTAATTGGAATACCTTTTGTCTTTGAAGACTGTTCTAGCAAGAAAGTTTCGTGCTTAAAACTCGTCGATGTTTGTTATTGCAAACTTGAATGTGTGTCTGCCTTTAATTTTAAAAATAGTCCGTTATCATATATGATCTAGTTTGAATTTCCAAGAAGCGTTAGTTTTGGTTTTCAAATCTGTTAATCATTAAAAGCTAAAAATCGTTGGTGATAAATGTGAGTAAACTGTTTATTTTATTGAAAGGGTTAGTTCCAAACTATAAAAGTTCAAGTAACGAAGAGTAAGCAAGTTTTTATAATCCTATTCGACCGTCTTTTACCTACAACTTTTGGCTTTCCTAGGTTTCCTACAGAACTTCAAATAACAACCCACAACAATGTCAGTTTCAATATATATATATATATATATATATATATGTTTATATACATGAGCAACAGATAAATGGCTAATGATTATTTAAAATAAAAGAGAAAGAGAGTTGGACTCTTATTATGGGGCCAACGAATAATCAGTCCCAGCAATGTTTACATAAGCGGCAGACTCAACAAGAAGGAAGATAGGGAATGCAGCTCAAGTCTGAAACTTGGGTTTGAGTTCCAAAGCTACTCAGCAGGCCTAGATCGTATATGCATAAAAGAACAGGGGAAATAATTAGTGAAAAAATCAATAAGAGATAAAATTATATCAAGTAACAATAATAACATGAGGGGAAGAAATATAGTGAATCTAATTTTACTTGTATTAACCCGGTGAGGATTAATAGAATTAATAACCAAAGGCTTAGAATGAGAGCTTATTCATAGATAAATTTCCCATGTGCCAGGGAGGGGTACTTTAGCGACAATTCAAGTTCACACCTAAATACCCTTAGCCATCTACTTTTACTCTTCCTCAAATGTTTAAACACAAGTAAAGTTTTAGCAATTTCATGCATTGGAAAAATAAACACAAGGTTCATGATAAGCTTCCCAAAAACTCATATGCACAGAAGTCAAATACACTGGTACAAACAGCTGCAGAAGATGTTGCATTATTATCAAAATACCAAGACATAAAAAACTCATAAGCAACAACTATACTAATCCTAGAATCTATTACCAGGATACTAACATAAGGGTATATCATGAAAAATGGACTGATAGAGTCTACTAACACTAGTGACCTTAAGGTTGATCTTTAACATATGTTAGAACACTTAGAAAGATCATTACTAAGATACAGTAAGTTAAATGCACCTTATCAGCAAATAAGTACTACTTCTAGTCAGCTCAGGTTTCAGAGAGTTTTAGTCAAGTGGTCCAAGCAGTGATAAATGACACAGAAAGACATATGCACTAGTTCCATTAGCTCTACTAAACTTCCGAATTGAGAATTATCCTACCAAATCAACTTCAAATTTTCCGAAAATATAAACCAACTATGCGTGTAAGTTATAATACATGAAATAAAGCTACTCAAGGTCTCAAACCATCAAACGACATGCTAGAGTATAAAACGACCGGTCGAGTCGTTACAATGTAGCAATCAAAACATATAACAAGAGGTAACATGGAATAAGTGATGACATAAAGGTAAATGGTCCAACCCGCATGCTTTAACCCGTGGAAGCATATATACATTCGTCACCTCCTACATAATTCACATAACAAATAGACCAACAAGTCCTAATTATCTCAAGTCAAACTTAGACACAACACTTACCTCTTTCCACAATCAAATCAATACACAACTACGGATTTTCCTTTTGAACAAGCCTCCAAACCAATAAAATCTAGCCAAATATAATTCAAACAATTCAAAATACGCTTTAGAAACTACCCAAGAATGAAAAAGGTTCAATCTTTGATGAAATTGAAAAAGTCAAAAAAGTTTAATCTTGGACTCGCTTGGTCAAAATTCGAGATCCGGACCAAAATGTGGTTACCCATTCACCCCCGAGCTCGGTTATATAATTCGTTTCAAAATCTGGCCTCAATTTGAGGTCTAAATTTTAATTTTATGAAATTCCTAAATTCTACACAAAATCACTAATTTCTACCATGAAATTCCTAGATTTGATGTTAACAACTCATGAAAAGTAATGGGGAATTGATAGAAAATATATTAGAGTTTCTTATCAATGAATTTGGGAAGATAAAATTCTTCAAAAATCGCCTTTTGAGTGTTTGGAGTTGAAAAATAGAGTAAAATTACCTAAGTCCAGATTTTTTTCTTTTTTGCCCAGCTGTAGGTATCACAATTGAGAACTCTTATTCGTAATTGTGACTCCCTCAAATATGAACATTTTTTCGTAAAAGCGAACTGTGCAACAGTCTACTAACATTGCATTTGCCACACAAAGCGTCGCATTTTTGACACAAAGCATCGCATTTGCTATAATCCTAACTTTGCAAAAGCGAGATAGGCATTGCAATTGGGAAAGTTGTCCAGCCTAGCAGCCAATCGCATTTACGACCACCCTATCGCAAAAGAGAATCACCCACCTCGCTTTTGCGATTTTCTGTGATGATCTGGCAGGTCATTTTTGTATATTGTAGTCTCATTCCCCTATTTATCACTTATTCTATATTCATTTGTGGTTATGTGACTTGTCGGGGTGGTCATATTAGTTTCAGAAATATTTTAGAGTGAATTAGGATAATTAGTCATAAGGTTGGAAGCTTGAGTTGAAAGAGTTGACCGGAGTTTGACTTTTATATAGACGAGTATGGAATGGAGTTTATATGGTTCTGATAGCTTCGTATGGTGGTTTTGGACTTAAGCATATGTCCGGATGTTGATTTGGAGGTTCGTAGGTTATTTTGAGGCTTTTTGGCGAAAGGTAAAAAGTTGAAGGTTTGGAAGGTTTGACCGAGAGTTGACTTCATTGATATCGGGTTTGGATTTTAGTTTCGGGAGTTAGAATAGACCCTTCGTGTCATTTGGGACTAGTGTAAAAATTTTGAGGTCATTCAGAGTTGATTTGATATGGTTCGACATTAGTATTAGAAGTTGGAAGTTCATTAGGCTTGAATTGGGGTAATGTAACGACCCGACCAGTCGTATTGAGAATTAGTGTCTCGTTCGGCGGCTTAAGGTCTTGAGCAGCTTCGTATTATGTGTTATGACTTGTGTGTGAGGCCGAGTTCAGTTTTAGGATGATTCGGAGTCAATTTGGAAGAAGGATTCTTGTTTTAGAAGCTTGAGCGGTAACAGTTGATCGGAATTTGAATTTTGTGTAGACAACTCCAAAATGGTGTCACGACCCAAAATCTTAACATGTCGTGATGGCGCTATCGATGGTACTAGGCAAGCCGATTCTAAAAAATACTTCCAATGTTTCACAAAAGATAAGTCAAAAGCTTTTACATGACAAAGTTTTCGTAAAACCAGGAGTTAAACTCAAAATATAGTGCGCAAATGTCACGCCCCAAAGCCGGGGAGCGCGACCGGTGCTCAACCGAGAGAACCCGGCCGAGCAAGTATGTTAGATTTTCTTCTACCAGAACTCATCTATGAATAAAAAGGAGATGTACTCCATTAATCAAACACTGAAAAGATTTTATTAACAATTTCCTTTTCATTCCCATTAGCGGCTTCATTCATAACTTCCAAAATATTACGAGTTTATAGAATTAATGAAAAACATGATTTCTAAATACCAACATTTCTAGTTCAATTCTCAAAATCAACCACAACCCACAACCTGTCTACGGAGCATCTAAGTACAATAGAAGAGTAATAGGGAAATGCCGGCAATAAGGCCCCGACTATACCTCAAAACACAGTGCGTGAGAAACAAAAGATACAACATACATGACCCCCAAAATTAAGGGGGCTAACCAAGTCAGCTGAAGGAAGGGTACCGCTATCACAGATCAATGCCGCCTGTTGTGGATCCACCTGCATTCATTAAAGATGCAGCGCCCCAGGCAAAAGGGACGTTAGTATTGTCGAATAGTACTAGTGTGTAAAGCTAAAAGTCCTCTTTCAAAATAGAATGACCATATAAGAAAAGACAATACATAGATACGACAAGTCACAATCAACAATATCCAAATGTCCAGTCAAAACATAATAATTTTCAAAATACGAACTTCATATACACTTTTTAGTTGGGAGATCATTAGCACCGATATGCCACCGTCTTTGTTAGCATGGAGTCCGATCATGTCCGATCGGCTATGCCATCTCACCACGAAAAATATGGTTTGATGAGTGATGTGAAAGAGAGTTGTTGCCAAGAGTAGTACCACCATGTGCGCAACATGGCGTCCGATCTCCACCCGATCAGCTAGGCTGCCTTCCCACATATGCCGTGTGGGCTGACTTTTTCAATCCGCAATTGTTACCAGTTTCATCCCAATTAAGGGGAATAATATAACAATTTCTCCAATATTTTAATTTCATCCCAAATAAGGGGAATAATCACAATCCATCCCTACACCGGCACGTGTAGTTTCGGGTGTGGGCCTTATGACCCACCCTTCCTCAGTTTTGCTAATGATGCTCCCAAAATATTTTTAATTTGATATTCACACAAAGGTAACATAAATACAATTTTACTCACCTCAACATCTTTCACATTTTATAAATTCTTATTAGTATTTCCATACACTCACAACAACAATATATTCTTGGTTCATTTGGCCATTCACAAGATTCTTTATTCCTGGAACGGTGGCCGTATTTCATATTCCACACTTCCACCTCTTTCAATTTCAATGATCACCATTAAATATCAACATATATAGAATATTTTCGAAATCATATAACTCAAATTTATTAGTATTGGGAACTTTAAGCACAAAAGGTTTCTTCCCAAATAATGGGGCATACCGACCATCAATACAAGCACAAATCAAGATCATAAGCAATTAATACACCATTTATTCTTGCAATACTCCTTCCTAGAAATGACAATATACAATTTTAACACCTGAGTATGTAAGAACTCGAATCACACTGGATATATTTGTAAAGCAAAGCATTAGTTAAAACAGCTACTTATGGGCATGAATGAGTATAAAAGCTTTTAGGAAATTCTATTTTCGAAATTATTTTTAAACAATTGAGTCGAGTCTCATTTCATATTCTTTATCGCATTCTCTCAAATCGTTTTCACTACTAGCCATAGTCATAACTTAAATTCTTGGCACGTTGGCCACACGCTATACCCCAAATTCAATTATTTCATTTCCAACCATCTTTATAGATTACCAACAATAAGACATTTCCAATCAAGACTTTAGGTACACATATGAGCAATTAAGAGTCTTAAGAATATTGAGATTTTCTCACACTATTTGGCATACTAGCTTTCATGTGAAATACGATTCAAAGCCATAATATTTTAATGCGCAACCCACACCTTGAAACTCACGGGGACATTATGAAATTCGATTCAAATAGAGAAATTGTAGTCAACATACCTTAATTGAGCTTCCTTACACTCTAAAATATTTCGAAAATCTTAGCAACTTCAATCTATTTTAAAAATATAACAAATTCAATCAATATTAGGAGTATGATCATGGTTCTAGCTCATTTGAGCATTTTATAAAATACTAGGTGTGCATTAAAGTTCTTAAGGCCCTTTTGCGAAATATTCCATCATTCTCCAACCCATTCTCTACCATTTTTAGCACACAACCTTCCTACATTCTTTGATAACATATGCATGCAAGATAACAAGTTCCATCCCCATGAACTACCTTAGTAATTGCCCATTCTAGTTATATTTCGAAATTAAGAGCTTGGTGATAGAATCTTACCTCTTAGGATGAAGACCTAGGGTTCTTCTCTTGATAATATTCAAAGGTTTAAGCAAGGATTGAAGAGAAATATTTTGATGAAGATCACTTTCTCCCTCTAGGACTCTCTCTCTCACTCTAAAGATATCAGAAATAAGCTCAAAATGGTCTATGGGATGTGTTTTAACGAAATAGGGCCGGGTTTAAAAACCCCAAAAATGAAGCTCCGGAACAGGTTCTACGGTCGCATATGCGACCGCATAATGATTATGTGGTCCGCGAAATGATCGTGAAAGGTGGTCCTGGGAACTGGGCTGGCCAGCTTCACTCTACGGCCGTTATGCGGCCCGCAGACCTGTTCTGCGGTCGCATAATGCACCGCAGAATCTCCCTCCGCAAAAGTCTAAGGATGACTATGCGACCGAAGTGTGGCACGCTAAACGGTTATATGGTCGCACAATTGGCCACAAACACCGACAACTACCTCGTGAATCTCTGAAACCCAACTACGCACGAGATCAATGTCCTCCATGACCGGAAACACCTGGATCTGCACATAAAGTGCAGGGTGTAGGGTGAGTAAAACCAACTCAGTAAGTAACAATAATAATTAAGTAACTGAAAGGTAGTGACGAACTATACAAATACAATTCATTTTAGTAATTTTAGCAATGAAAGTGGACATGTTTCAATTCCGGCAATTTAAGTCTAGTCAGTTACACATTACCAAGTTCAGGTAAAACCAGATACAATATTTTCCAGAAGTTTCAAAACAATGACATAAATCATCTAAGTGTAACAACAAATGAAACAAGTGCAATCTCTCAGGGCAACAGTCCCTCAAGCTCTCTCAATAGCTCAACACTCGGCTCTCAGCCCTCAATACTCACACTCAATAAGTACCTGTGCTCACTGGGGGTGTACAGACTCCGGAGGGGCTCCTACATCCTAAGCGCTATAATCTGCACGGATAACTCACGTGCTATAGTATTAATATCTCGATTCGCACTGACAACTCACGTGCTGCACGAACAACTCACATGCTATAGTATAATATATGGATCCGCACGGACAACTCACGTGCTGCACAGACAACTCACGTGTTGCACAGACAACTAACATGCTATAATATAATATCTCATAATCAAGCCCTCGGCCTCACTCAATCATAAATATCTCCAGTCTCTCGGGCTCTCACTAATCATGAAATCAGCCCAAACAACAATGATATGATGCATCAATAATGAACATTAGAGAATGAGATAAAATCAACAAGTAAACTGTGACTGAGTACAAGTAACAATAAGCATGAAGGTTCAATAGGTATCACGACCGTTGGGGGTCTTTACAGCGCTAACACATATCCTAAGCATGATTTCTAACATGATTCACTGTCAAATTTCTATAGCACAGAAAGGGCACATAGCTAACAACAAGCTTATTCAACTTTCCAGTTTCACGGAATGGACCAAGTCCCAATTCCCACGGTGCACGCCCACACGCTCGTCACCTAGCATGTGCGTCTCCTCCAAAATGCTCACATAATACAATAATCAGGGGTTTCATACCCTCAGGACCAGATTTAAAACTGTTACTTATCTCAAACCGCACAAAACTCAACTCCAAAGTGCCTTTGCCTCTCGAATCAGTCTCCAAACGCCATGAATCTAGCCACAAGCAGTACAATACAATTAATATAGGCTAAAGGAATCAATTCCATAAGAAAAATAATTATAAGCCACAATCCAAAATTGGCTCAAACCGGCCCCATTCCCACGTCTCGAAATCTGACAAAAGTTTCAAAACCCGAAAGCCCATTCACTCACGAGTCTAACCATACCAAATTTATCAAAATACGACACTATTTGGTCATCCGAACCCCCAAAATTCACTCTCCAATTCTCTAGCCCTAAACCCCCAAATTTCACCTCAAAACTCACCAACTAGGTGTAAAATCAGTGGGGAAACATCATTATTGAAGATAAATGGATACAAGGATCTTACCTCAAGAATTCCACTTGAAAAGCCCAAAATTCGAGCTCAAAATGATGAAATGAAGCCAAAATCACGAAACTCTCATTTTTAAACATTCTGCCCAGACCCTTTTCGCACCTGCGACCATTTTTCCGCATCCGCGGTCCCGCTTCTGCGGTGAAGACTCTGCATCTATGAAAGTCACTTAGCCCAGCTGCCACCGCTTCTACGAGTCTTGGACCACATCTGCGCTATCGCAGGTGCAGAAACTTCCATCGTACTTGCGCCCGTCCGCCCGCTTCTACGTAAGCGCTTCTGCACCCTAAAGTCCGCATATGCAGCCCCTACCCAAAGCCTTCCTGGACACTTCTGCAGTCCTTTTCTCGCATCTGCAGTTCCTAATCCGCATATGCGATTACACCAGCAGTTGCAAACCTTCAGCAATTCTTCAACTTCGAACCTTGATCTGTTAACTTCGAACCTTGATCAATCTTATAACATCATACAAACTTAGTTGAATCCTCAAACCACCTCAAACAATATCAAAAACGCGAATTACACACGGATTCAAGCCTAATGAACTTCGAAATGTCCAAATTCTACAAACGATACTGAAACCTATCAAATCACGTCCGATTGACCTCAAATTTTGCACACAAGTCATAAATGGCACCACAAACCTACTCTAACTTCCGTAAATCTAATACGACCCTGATATCAAAAAGTCAATCCTCGGTCAAACTTTCCAGAAACTTGAAATTTCCATTTTTCACTAAGTGACCCCGAAATGACCTACGGACCTCCAAATCCACTTCCGGATGCGCCTCTAAATCCGATTCCGTGGTCATTTACTCGAAATCACACCTTAGTATATTCATCCAACTTAAAACTTCTGAAATGTGAATTTCCTTTCTAAATCAATTCCGGACATCCCGAAATTCAATTCCGACCACACATATAAGTCATAACACCTGAAGTGAAGCTACTCATGGCCTCAAACTGCCGAATGATGTGCTAGATCTCAAAACAACCGGTCAGATCATTACAAATGGTATTTGGATAATTCCAATAGCTTCGTATGGTAATTTTGGACTTAGGTGTTCATCCGGATGTGGATTTGGA
>AWOL01S0053474.1:0-20189 GCA_000715115.1 Nicotiana otophora
ATAACAGAACACGAATAAGCTCAACTCTAACCGAATGGCACATCTCTTAACAATAGCAGTACAAAGTCAACCCATTCGACCCACTGTAGAATACACATCTTCATTGTGCATATCAATGGGCCCCGAATCAACTATGGTCATCGACAAATAGATAAATAACCCTCTGAAGGTCCACAATGACTGAATAATAACACATACTATCATCTCGCTAGCTTTGGCCACATCTTCACAGTCCATAAATACGAAACAATCTGCTTCTAAAAATTCTCGGTCTCCAAATCCATAGAACACAGGAATCACCATATCTGATCCCAAAACCAGTCACAACTCACACGGTGCACACCCACACGCCCATCACCTAGCATGTGTGTCACCTCAAAACCATTCACATAACACGTAATTTGGGGTCTCATACCCTCAGCACCAAGTTTAGAAGTGTTACTTGCCTCGAACAAGCCAATTCCAATACCGATAAAGCCAAGTGATGCTTCAATAATGCCATCACGTGGGTACCGACCTCCAAACTTCTTAAAACTAGCCAGAAGCAACTCAAATACATCAAATAATTCCAAAGGAAACAAACCCATCAATAACTGTTGAATCTTTAATCAAAAGTCCAAAATCGGCAAAAAATTCCAAATCGGCCCCGCACCTCGGAACCCGACAAAACATTCAATTACGTGTCGAACCATACTAGTTTCACTCAAATCCGACTACAAATCGATGTTCAAAACTAAAAATTTTGCATTATGAAACTTTAGGCTAAACCCCCCAATGTTTTGTTTTGGAACCCTCAATCAAATGCCAAAACAAAGATAGATTCAGGATATAAAATTAAAAATGAGTAGAGAACACTTACACCAGTTCACTTGGTGAAAGTTACTTCAAGAATCACCTTAATCCGAGCTACATAGCTCCAAAATCGAAAAAACGACTGAAATCCCCAAAATAAAGTACTTTATATGCACTGCCCTGTGATACCATACAAGTCGCGAAGAACAAACTCACATTGTAACACTTTAAACTACGTGTTCGCAGAAAAACCCTCGCGAACGCGATGAAGCACACTGCCAGACTTCCACGATCACGAACCACTCACTACCAACACGATGAAGGACCCATATTCAACCATCGCTCAACACTATGCGAAAGCATAGCTATGGACGCGCAGACTAAAATCTTTAACCTAGTGCGAACGCGACTTCATAAGCACGAACATGAAGAACAAATAACTCCACTGACTAAAACACTCCGCGACCGCGGACAAATCTTCATGATGGCGAAGAACGCTAGGAGCAACAAGTAACAACAGAAAACCAACAACCAATTAAGAATTAGAAATGGTCTGAAACTCGTCCGAAACTCACCCGAGCTACTCGGGACAGCGGCCAAATATACCAACAAGTCCCATAACATAACACAAACCTACTCAAGGCCTCAAATCATGCATAACCACATCAATATGATGAATTGCACCTCAAATCGAACTTAATGAACTTTGAGCTTTTCAACTTTCATAATTCGTGCCGAAACATAGCAAATCAACCCGGAATGAACCCAAATGTTTCACACAAGCCCAAAATGAAATAACGAAACTATTACAATTCTCGAAACCACAATCTGAATCCGATATCAATAAAGTCAACTCTCGATCAAACTTGTGAACTTTCCAAAGCTTCCAATTTTTAATATTTGCCAATTTTTGCCAAACGATTCTAGAAACGTTCAAATGCAAATCCGAGTATATGCCTAAGTCAAAAATCACCATCCGGACCTATCGGGACCATCAAAACTCCGTTCCAAGTTCAAATTCACAAAAAGTCAAACTTGGTCTACTCTTCAAACTTAATGCTTCCTAGTTGAGAATCATCCTTCCAAATCAATTCCGAACAACCTGAAAACCAAACCTAACGATTCACCCAAGTCATAATACATCATACGGAGCTACTCGTTCCCCCAAACTACTGACCGAAGTATAAATCCTCAAAACGACCGGTCGGGTCGTTACATGGACAAGTTAAGTGAAGTGCATGTGATCCCTATAGGCAAAATTCCTATGAGTGTTGAGAAATAAATCACACTAACAAAAACAACAAATAAAGCACATATACCCTATAGACATGTTCTCTACCCTTTTATGGAAGAATAGAATATACCCGTTACCCTTTTCTACTAATTTTCCCATCATTCAGTTTTACAAACTATTACATATCATTTAAAATAAATACAGGCCCAAATACAAATATAGAACAACTAGTAATACATCTAGTCCTTCAAATAGGCTTAGGACATCATGCAGACATCAGGCACAAACTCTAGGTGTAGACAGTATACTTCGAACCCTCAATACCAATGGCAGGCCCAACATACCAGGCCCGATCTATTCCAATGATTAAGCTAAGGGATGCTAAATTTAGCCATACAGGTAACAGAACTACTCTTAAAACTGTAACTAGCAACCATTCTAATCGGGGCATATAAGCAATATCATGCTTAAATTGGGATACATACAAGGCACATATGAGGCAAGTTTATGATTATCATTCCGAAAAAAGAGTTTAAAAGCAACATGATTATTTCAAACAAAGTATCAAAACAAAGCATGATCCAGCACTATCTTAGAAAGCTTTAGGCAGGGGTTTGAGCATGAAAACCTAGTAGCTCCATAGACAAGAACTGGTGAGGTACAGCCTTGGCAGCTTTAACATAAGAGCCTAATTAGAACAACTAACTTGCGAAGCTTAACATGTGAAATGTTCAAGAAAATACCAATCACCACCCAAAGGTTTTAAATCCAACAGGTAAGCATTCATGGAAGATGAGAAGAAGCTGACTTTCAGGTAAATAAGGCAAGCATGCATCACATGAAGAGAGTTGAGACTTATTTTAGTCGACATAAAGAGAAATACACTTGAAATATATTGGAAATCACCCTAGGAGTCTTAAGCGATTAGTGAGCACACAACACCAAAACAAAGAAACAAGTCTGCATAGGCATTGTAATAGTATTGGCATATAGAACTCATATAGTCATAAGTTGATTCCAGGGAAATTGCAGGTGTACATGAAAGACTCAACAAAGACACATTCCAATAGGTTCTGGGCATACATTAGTTCCCTGGGAGATTTTAAGTCATGTATTCATGATAAGAAATAGTCTTTAAGTAACCAGTTACACTTAAACATGAAGATGACCAATCAATCAGGTTGGACATATACAGTAGGCATGCATTAAGGGTTAGTAATGTCAAGAAAGAGTACATTAGGGTAGGCATTTAGACAGTGTCGTTACATGATTTACAGAGAAACAACAAGTTATGAATATGGGATTCAACAAGAAGAAAACAACTCCGAGCAATGACATGGATTCCAAGAAATCCGAAAAAGATGCAATAAACATCAAACAAGTCATGAATGAACTTACTAACTATGCGAAAATTAGGACTAGAACAGAATTGCATCTAACAGGATGAAATTAAAATAGGCAGGGTTATACGCAAAGTGGCATAACATTAAACTCAAAGAAATCCCTGAAATACTAATGCACATAACATAAACATAATCACAGGGAAGTAAAATTACTAGAATATAAAGTACTAACCAGTTGCGAACAAAGTAAACAAAGAATGAGAAACTCAAAATCTCAGGAAGAGCTGCGATTACTGGAGAACAAGGAAACCCCAAACCCCCAGTGCTTCATAGTTCATAAGATCCTCGAAGTGGCCATATTTAGAGAGGATTTACGGATACGACGGATAGAGTTTGTAAAGAGAAGAGAGGAGTAGAGAGAGTAGAGGCGGTAGAAATGAAAAAGTGTCTTTAGGGTTTGGGGGTGAAATATATAAGGAAATGATGAGGTTTATTATGGGTCGTTGATCACTTGAGATCAACGGCCAAGATTAAATAGGTAACCGGGCGGGTCAAAGGTGACGGGTCACGATCGAATTTTAAAATGGGTCGTTTGGTTGGGTTGTTGTGGGATTACATGAAGGGGGCTAAGTGTTTGGGCCTGTAGTTTTGGTCCGCAATCAGCCTTGTATTGGGCTATAAATTAAATATGCGAAATTTGTTTAGAATAATTTATAACATGTAATTCATAAATAATAAAAATATTACTTACGCAGTAAAATTATTGAAAATAATAGCTTAACATTACAAAAGTATAATAATGCTATTATAGTATAAACAATGTAAATAATGTAGTTATGTATAGAATATAGGCTATTATTGTTAAATTGTACAAATAACGCAAAATACAAATATAATTATATGAAATTAAGTACATATGTTATAAAAAATATATGTGGTTGTAAGTAACAAATTTAGATGATTATGTCATGACAAAATAATTTGAAAGGGTAGTTAATAAATACTTGAACAATTTAAATGCAAGAAAATCAGTTTTAAAGCCTTAAGAATTATGGAAAATTATAGAAAATACTTATATGACTCTTGTAAATTGGCGATGATGCAAAACTTACATTTTGAAAGTATATATTATATTTATAAAATATGAGAGCAAAATTGTATATCAACAGCTTCCTCTCTTTTCTCAAGAATGATGAAAGAGTTGTTGGGTGAAGAAAATGATGACCATTTTTGTCCGAAATGAGTGAGGATGATGCATTTTCTAAAAAATGGGGGTCGAACCCTAGTTCCTGAGTTGCCTACATATCCATAGTGTTATAGGAATTAGGCCATGTGTAGTTCTGGATCCAATGGCGAACGAAATCGATGGAATCATTATAAGAGTGGTCGTGTGATTAGAAAAAGGATCTCTTGGATAGGATAGTGTCATCGGTAACGGATAATTTTGAGTGGAGCTATGAATGCGAATTTTAGTGTTACGGCTATTTGAGATAAATGATCGGGCTGTTACGGAACAAAGAGTAATCAATTACTGGTGAGTGGTTACGTTTTATATGATCGAGTGGTTCTGAACGTTGTGAACAGAAACCGGAGCGACAATTGCACTCGTTTGTAGAACGATTACCTAAAAAGTTACCTGGAAAACATAAAACACGATGCACGCGAATATATAGGGTTATTGCGGAAATTTAAACATGATGCAGACTCCCTTCGTACCATGAGAGTTGTCTATGGACAATGAGGATGATAACCTCAGACCATGACGTCCTAGGCCATGAAGCGTATGATAAGGATTCGCAAGCCATGAAATGGTGCCCTCGGGCCATGAGGATGGTGCATTTAGACTATGACGCCTTTGAATAATGATATGTAATTTTGAGAGATCCCCGGGCCATAGCATGATGTCTTTGGGCTATGAGGATGATGCCTTCAGACTATGACACCTTCATAAAATGTGGCGATGTTTCAGCCCATGAAATGTAAAGATGCGGCGATATCAATCGTTTGATAGAGTGAACAAGTGATGCTTAGTTGTATTAGAGAACGAGACAAGGTAGCGTTTAGCCTTGTATGTGATGAGGGTAATGTTTAGCCCTATGAAGAGGAAGGCAGTGTTTAGCCTTATGCAATAATGGAGGAAATGCTTAGCCTCATGTAATGGAGACAATGCTTAGTCTCATGCAAGGAAAGGAAACGTTTAGCCATATGAAATAATGGAGGGAATGCTTACCCTCATGCAATGTGATGGAGACAGTGCTTAGTGTCATGCAAAGGAAGGCAGTGTTTAACCTTATGCAATAATAGAGGCAGTGCTTAGCCTTGATATGCCGTAGAATTTCAGCATTTTTTATACTAAGTACATAGACTTTAGCTCGTTTTTAACGCATAGTAAGTCATTTCTTATGTAGTTTTGGTGTTTTGCAGACAAGCACACTTGAAGAGACAAGAACATGGAAAAGATGACAAAAACTACTAGAATAGCAGAAATGCGGCAGGTTTGAGACCGCATAAATGATGTGCGGGCCACAGACCAACCGCATAGTGAAGCAGTCCAACCCAGTTGTGAGAGTGGATTCTACGATCCATTATGCAATTGCATAACTCTTGTGCAGACCGCATAATGATCGCACAAATGCAAAAAGCATTTCTGACAACATGATTTTGTGGTACGACATGCAGTCGCTAAATGGATATACGCCCGCATAACAGAAATGCGACGGAAAGTGAAGATATGCGGATCGCGAAATCTGTCTACGACCTATTCTGCGGTCGCAGACTTGATCTACAGGGCATTTTTGTCACTTTTTGACCCCGACTTTTAGCCCATTATAAATAGAATAACTAGGGTTTTTGTGGGACATCTTGTCTGGAAAAGAGGCTACACTTAGAGCATTGAATACACCATTATTTTGGAAGCTTTTGAAGAGAGAATATTGTCATCTTTATAAGCTTTATGACTTTATTTATTGCTTTGTTCTTGGATTCTAGTTTGAGCAGCTAGTTTTAAATACTAAGGTTGTAGACCTTAACTGAGTGTAATGTTAATGGGTGTTTACCATTGAATGCATATATATATAATGGTTGGTTGATATCTATTCATTTCTCACACTTCATTTATTGTTGATGGTTGCAAACATTGACTAATGCCATTTTACTCTATCTTTACTTGGAAAAGTGGATTAGGGTTTGGTAGAATTGAATAGCAAAAGCTCAAGGCTTTAAACCTTGTTTAATAGAATCGTTTAGCAATAAGTGGGTTCTATTTGGGAAATATTGGTTGTTCTTAACTGTAACTCTTTTATATATGGGAAAATCATAAAGAGAAAACACTACCTAATTATTGGGAAATATTGGGTAGTAATTTAGGAACCATTTGCATATCAAAGGACCTTCCATTAGAAATATATCATATTAACACTGATAACATTATATTCCATTTATGGGGACACAACCTCGGTTTCCTTAATTGAATTAATTACATTCTCGTAACAAAATAGTTTTTCTGATAATTCATAATCACAACACTCTTTTTTTATCTAACGGAGTAGGATTACGACTTAAGTCAATTTTTACACTACTCAAGTAATATTTTCACACCTATTCCATGTGGGATTCAAACCCAACATAGTTGGGTTATTATATTTCATATCGACCGCCTTACACCATTTATTTAGGTGTAATTTGAGAGTATCAAATTTTGGCGCCGTTGCCGGGGAATACGGTTTTAAAATTACTAATTAGTGTGTGCTTTACTTTACGTCTTCTTCCATTCCATCACACTTTGCTTGCTTTGCTTGGTGTCATTAGGTAAACATGGGCGAGCCGAAAGAAGAGAATATTTTTGCGGATATAGATGAGTATATTGAGAATACAAATGCTATTGTACCTCCAAGAGTTGATGTTGCCACCTTCAAAATGGAACACAGTCTAATCCTAATGCTCAGGGCAGAGGGTGTTTTTCCGAAATTCCATAGATGATGATCCGACACAACATCTCAGAAATATTTTGGGTATGTGTGTGATGCACAAGCAGAATCATGTATCAAATGATACCCTAAGGTTGAGGGTGTTCAAGTACTCTCTAGCTGGAGAGGCAAGACAGTGGATCTAAAATCTACCTCCTAATTCCATCCAAACTTGGACTGAACTTGTCCGAGCTTTCCTAGCAAAATGGTTTCCACAAAGCAAGAAGTCCCAGCTTTCGGGATATTTTATTCTTCAAGCAATTACCAGGAGAGCATCTACGTGAAGCATGGGATAGATTCAAGTTATACTTGATACAGTCGCCGAATTATTCTTTTCCGGATAATGTTTTGTTGGAGAAGTTTTACATGTTCTTGGATCCTATGAACCAATCCATAGACAAAAATGTAGCGGATGGATCCTTTGTGGATAAAACATTTGCAAGGGTCACACAATTCCTTGACAAGATGGCAGAACATAACCAAGCTTGGCACTCGGAAGAGACCACGAGTGGAATTACATATGGTACTTCTTCCTTGACAAACATGATTAAGGAGGACTGAGAAAGAGATGAAGTAATTACCGGGCTTGCCACCAACATCAATGTGTTGACAAAAATGCTCACTGCAAGCCAAACAAAAAAGGTGAATGTTGTGGAAGATGTGCAAGCCATGTCAAATGAGGATTACGAAGAAGCAAATTATGAAAACAACTCTCAATGAGGATATCAAAGACAACCCTACCAAGGTTCAGGGAAACAAAANTTTTTGCGGATATAGATGAGTATATTGAGAATACAAATGCTATTGTACCTCCAAGAGTTGATGTTGCCACCTTCAAAATGGAACACAGTCTAATCCTAATGCTCAGGGCAGAGGGTGTTTTTCCGAAATTCCATAGATGATGATCCGACACAACATCTCAGAAATATTTTGGGTATGTGTGTGATGCACAAGCAGAATCATGTATCAAATGATACCCTAAGGTTGAGGGTGTTCAAGTACTCTCTAGCTGGAGAGGCAAGACAGTGGATCTAAAATCTACCTCCTAATTCCATCCAAACTTGGACTGAACTTGTCCGAGCTTTCCTAGCAAAATGGTTTCCACAAAGCAAGAAGTCCCAGCTTTCGGGATATTTTATTCTTCAAGCAATTACCAGGAGAGCATCTACGTGAAGCATGGGATAGATTCAAGTTATACTTGATACAGTCGCCGAATTATTCTTTTCCGGATAATGTTTTGTTGGAGAAGTTTTACATGTTCTTGGATCCTATGAACCAATCCATAGACAAAAATGTAGCGGATGGATCCTTTGTGGATAAAACATTTGCAAGGGTCACACAATTCCTTGACAAGATGGCAGAACATAACCAAGCTTGGCACTCGGAAGAGACCACGAGTGGAATTACATATGGTACTTCTTCCTTGACAAACATGATTAAGGAGGACTGAGAAAGAGATGAAGTAATTACCGGGCTTGCCACCAACATCAATGTGTTGACAAAAATGCTCACTGCAAGCCAAACAAAAAAGGTGAATGTTGTGGAAGATGTGCAACCCATGTCAAATGAGGATTACGAAGAAGCAAATTATGAAAACAACTCTCAATGAGGATATAAAAGACAACCCTACCAAGGTTCTGGGCAACAAAACCAATCGAGGTCTAACCCGCAAGGGAAAGGCAACCAACAATGGCGAAACGACCAAGGTAGTTCAAATCAAGGAAATTGGAGCAACAACAAGAAAATAATTTCAAATCGGAGTTCAAATCCCTATGTTCCACCAAAGGGACAATATTCTAACTCTCCGCATTGGAAGGAAAGTTCTTCAAGTGAGTCCAAGTTGGAAAACATGGTTGAACGAGTATTGCAAAATCATGAAAGATATGACACTTCAATGAAGAATATGACCGAGCTTGTGGGTTCTCACACAACATCTATTCAAAAATTGGAGATCCAAATGAGAGACCTCTCAAGAGAGAAAAATCTTAAGCAGAAAGGCACGCTCCCAAGTGACACAATTGCAAACCCAAAAGGTAGTGGGAGTGGTCCGACTTCTCATTGTATGGCCATCACAACTAGAAGTGGGAAAATATTTCATGGAGAGAATTAACAAGTGGTCGAAGTGGAAGATTTTGAACATGAAGTCGAGGCATAAGTTGAGGTGCCAATTGTTGTTGAAGTTGAAAGACTTCCGAAGAATGTGAAAATTCAAGAAGTGAACCATGAAGAGGTTAAGAAAAAGGTAATAGAGGAATCAAAAACTCTATCACTGATTCCTAGGCCTCCTCCTCCTTTCCCTCAAAGACTTTCTAGGAAGGTTGATGATAGCAAACTCGAGAGGTTTTATGACATTCTCAAGCAACTATCGATGAGCATTCCATTAGTTGAAGACTTTCAAGAGATGCTGGGTTTTGCTAAGTACTTGAAGGATTTGATCACTAAAAAGAGTGCTACCAAGAATGAATTTGTGAATGTGACTCACCAGGTTAGTTCAATCATTGCAAAAACCGTCCTAAAGAAAGAGGACTCGGGAACCTTCACCATTCCATGCACCATTATGTTGCGTGATTTTGCACGAGCCCCTTGTAATATTGGGGATAGCATCAACTTAATGTCCCTTGCTATTTACAAGAAATCATGATTATGTATGCCTAGGCCTACAAGTATGAGGTTACAAATGGCCTACCGTTCAATAAAGTGACCGGTGGAAATTGTTGATGATGTTCTTGTGAAAGTGCAGAAGTTTCTCTTTTTGCCGACTTTGGAATCCTCGATTGTGTTATTGATAAAGAAATCCCCATCATATTAGGGAGACCATTTCTTGCTACCGGGAGAGCAATCATGGAATCAAAATGAAATGAGATCAATTTCCGAGTTAATGACAAAGAGGTTACCTTTCAAGCGATTAAGGGTATGAAATTTTCATATGCATACAAAAGTATCTCAGTCATTGATGTTGTTGATGAGGCAGCGGATGGATTCGAGGTGAAGATGGAAGAGGAATGCCTTGCTAAGGCATTGGTGGCTATTTTGGTGAATTGTTATGGTGAAGACATGGAAGGATACATGGAATCGGTGAATGCATTGGAAGGGCTTGGGTCCTACCCTTATGAACCAAAGAAGCTTTCTCTTGACTTAGAGAATAGAGTCACCCCTCCCACTAAGCCTTCTATTATCGAGCTGCCACAACTTGAGCTCAAGCCACTTCCACCGCACTTAAGGTAAACATTTCTTGAGTCTAATGAAACTCTACCTGTAATTATTTCTTCTTTGTTTATTGATGTGCAGGTTGAACACTTATTGAACACCTTGAGGGAGCATAGAAAGGCCATTAGGTGGACTATACGCATATTTGAGGGATTCCCGGAGGAATTTGTGAGCATAAAATACAATTGGAGAACGAGAGCAAACCTAGCGCGGAACATCAAAGAAGGTTGAACCCTTCCATGCAAGTGCTGGTGAAGAAAGAAATCATAAAATGGTTGGATGACAGGGCTGTCTACCCCATTGCCGATAGTCCTTAGATGAGTCCGATGTAATGTGTGCCAAAGAAAGGAGGCATGACCGTGATTCAAAACGACAAAAATTAACTCATCCAACGAGGCCGGTGACCAGATGGAGAGTTTTCATGGACTAATAGAAGCTCAATAAGGCTATTTGCAAAGACCATTTCCCTCTGCCTTTTATTGATCAAATGCTTGATCGGCTAGAGGGAAGGTAATTTTATTGCTTCTTGGATGGTTATTCTTGCTACAACCAAATCAACATCGCCTTAGAGGATCAAGAGAAGACAACATTCACATGCCCGTATAGGACCTTTGCCTTTAGCCGGATGCCATTTGGACTATGCAATTCCCCGGCTACCTTTCAACGGTGCATGATGTCAATCTTCTCAGACAAGCTGGAGGATTTCTTAGAGGTGTTTATGGATGACTTTTCTGTAGTTTGTGATTCCTTTGGCATTTCCTTGACAACCTTAGGCAAGTGTTAAAAAGATGTGAGGAAACCAACCTTTTGCTAAATTGGGAAAAATGTCACTTCATGGTGGACGAGGGTATTGTTCTGGGCCACAAAACGTCCAAGCAAGGCATAGAGGTTGATCGGGCAAAGAGCGAGATCGTTTCCAAGCTTCCTCGTCCCACATCGGTAAAAGGCGTTTAGAGCTTTTTGGGGCATGCCAGTTTATATAGGAGATTTATCAAAGACATCCCAAACATTGCAAGTCCCATGTGCAAGCTCCTAGAAAAGGATGCAAAATTTAATTTCTATGAGAAGTGCCTCAAAGCTTTTGAGGAATTGAAAGCAAGGCTCACCATGACACCTATTATTGTCATACCCGATTGGTATCTTCTATTTGAACTCATGTGTGATGCTAGTGGTGTAGCTACTGGAGCAGTACTTCGTCAATGGTATAACAAGATTCTTCACCCTATCTACTATGCAAGCAAGACACTCAATGATGCACAAATGAATTACATTGGGGCGGAGCAAGAACTGCTTGCTATTGTCTATGCTTTTGAAATGTTCCGGGCCAATTTGTTGTGCTCCAAAGTGATAGTCTGCATCGATCATGCTGCTCTCCACTACCTGTTGGCGAAGAAGGAAGCTAAACCAAGATTGATTAGGTGGGTTCTTTTGTTACAATAGTTTGACTTTGAAGTCAAAGACCTGAAAGGAACAGAGAATCAAGTTGCGGATCACTTATCTAGGCTTGAAGAGGCAGGGAAACCAAAAGAAAATCTTGAAATTAATGATGCCTTCCCAGATGAACATATATTGGCATTGTCTACCACCTCCAATCCATGGTATTCCGGCATCGCTAACTTCTTGTTTAGAGAGCTTATCCACGACAGATTGGATGCTTATCAAAAGAAAAAGTACTTGCGGGAGTGTAGGCAATACTATTGGGAGGAACCCTTTCTTTTCCGGATTTGTGCCGAGAACATCATTCGACGTTGTGTTACGGAAGATGAGGTAATTCAAATTCTCGAAGAATGTCATGACTCCCCAGTTGGGGGCCACCACGGTGGAAATTGTACTACAGCAAAAGTGCTTGAATGTGGATATTATTGACCATCGATCTACCAAGATACAAACTGATTTGTCAAGTCATGTGATCAATGTCAAAGACAAGGGTCAATTTCTAGAAGGCATGAGATGCCTATGAACTTTGTGATGGAGGTCGAGATCTTTGATGTGTGGGGGATAGATTTCATGGGTCCCTTCGTAAGCTCTTACGACATGACATATATCTTGGTGGCAGTAGATTATGTCTCCAAATGGGTCAAGGCAATTGCCTTGCCAAACAATAATGGTAGGAGTGTAACCGCCTTTTTGAAGAACATATTTACATGGTTTGGAACCCCAAGGGCCATCCTTAGTGATGGTGGTTAACGCTTTTGCTACAAAGCTTTTGTCGGGTTGCTCTAACAATACAGAGTTAAGCACAAGATGGCTACCCCTTATCATCCTCAGTCGAGCGGTCAAGTTGAAGTTTCTAACTGGGATATCAAAAACATTCTAGCAAACACTGTTAATGCAAACAGGACCAACTAGTCAAGGAAGCTAGATGACGCATTGTGGGCATATCGCACAACATTTAAGACTCACATTAAAACCTCACCATACCGGTTGGTTTTTGGTAAGGCGTGTCCCTTACCAGTGGAGCTTGAACACAAAACTATGTGGGCATTGAAAAAGTTAAATCTTGACTGGGCGAAGCTGCTATTCTAAGATGACACAACTTAACGAGATGGAAGAATTCCGTTTTCATGCCTATGAGAATGCAGCCATGTATAAGGAAAGAATATGACAAGATGATTTTGAAGCGGGAATTCAAATCATGTGACTTGGGCTTACTCTTCAACTCAAGACTGAAGTTCTTTCCGGGAAAACTCAAATCAAAATTGTCTAGCCTATTCCAATTTGTTAATGTGTCTTCCTATGGCGCTATTGAATTGGAATCCGAGGACGGGACTCGAACCTTCAAAGTAAATGGCCAAAGGGTCAACCAATACCTTGGAACCATGGCACTTGGTAGAACAATTTGCACACAAGGATGGTCCTACAACAGCCCCCACCACTGATTTGCCAAAATGGGCGCAACATCGTCATGCCGCGAAGTTAAATCAATCGCTTCTTGGGAGGCAACCCATGTGTGGTAACACTTTTTAGTTAGAATTAAATTTCGGTAAGATTATTTATTAGTGTTGAGAAGTTTTACATGTGTGTTAGAATGCAGGTGACCCAAAATACAAGGAAATACGATGCAAGGGCACAGGAAATGTAGGAAAGCAAGTTTTGCGGCAACATATGCGGCCGCATAAAGGATGTGCAGACCGCTTAATGGTCGCAGACACAAGCAGAAAAAAATGCAAACTGGGACTTAATAAATGCGGGGAAGATTCACTTTCTGTGGCCCCCATAATGATTATGCGACCACAGAAATGGTAGCAAACCTGTTGCGCACCACTCAGTCACTAACCCATTGTATAACACATATACGGTAGCATAATATGTTATGTTATGCACTACCTCACCGCGAACCTCTCAGGTATTAAGCCCTAAGTCCCTCACTCATTTCAGTTATTTATTTACACTCCCACACACATAGACACAAATCATAACACAAAAAGAAAAGACAGAAAAAACGAAAAACACTGAAAAACACAAAATAAAAAAGGAATTAAAAAGGAAGGGCTTACCTAGCTCGCAATTCGGTTCAAAATTCTCCATCTTTTGATATCTGATATGTCCATTTCTATCCTTTCTCTTGCTTAATCAAATTGAAGCTATGCGTATTCATTTGTGAGTTATTGGACTGAAAATCATCGCTGGGGGAAAATACATGTTGTGGGTAAATCGAAATTTGGTGGTTTGAACTAGAGGGTAGGATTCGAGTAAAGGGGTTGGAAAGTTGCGTCCATTTGCATAATATTTCTTCCTGATGACTAAGTGTGGGCTTGTGCATTTAGGTCTGAGTACAAACTTTATGTGTGCGCATTGGCCTGAGAACACCCCTTTTGATTAGGAACAATGATCTTTGCGGTCAGCATAACTGGTTTGCGGTCTGCAGAGTCATTGCATTTTGCATGATATGTAGTTTTATCAAAGCCCATGTGCGGTTGAATTCACGACTACAGAAGTATTTTGCAGCCCGCACAATGGTCGCAGACAGAGGCAGACAAGATTCTATACCTGAAGAACAAAATGTGACCGATCTGCGGTCGCATAAGTAGTTCTGTGGCCACTTATGTGGACCGCAAAACATGTTTTGCTTCTAAGGGCTGTATTATGCGAAATGTTCTGCGGCTCACAGAGCTGTTTTTCGATTACATAATTGGTCGCAGAACTATCTTGGATTTTCATTTCCTTTTTATATGTTACCCATGCCTTATCATGTACTCACTACTTGTTAATTGACAGGAATGGCAAAGAAAGCTCTAGCATCACGATAACCCACCACTCAAGGAAAGAGACGGGCATCTACTATAAGCCTGTAATCCCTGCAATCCCCACGCAAGCGGCCTGACACATCCAGAACTTTATCTGAGCATTCCTCCCTATCTGAAGAGGCGGAGGCATAGATTGACCTTATGCCACTAGTTGACCTCCATGCCGAATCACGCTGAAAGAGTGGTGAGGATCTGAGGTTTGGGATCTCTAGTTCTTGGACTGTGTACAGAGATATCTCAGCAAAAAGAAAGATCCTCGAAGAAAAGCAGCTACGCTTGAACAAGCTAAAATAACACTATCCCCATGTGCTAGAAAACATCAAATAGAGGGGATGTGAGTTCTTCACTCAGATTATGGGATAGTACAATGAGACACTCATTAGGGAATTCTGTGCTGCATATGCTGCATCCTCGAATGCTGAACAGAAGAGAAACCATACATTCTTGAAATTTGTCTTAGTTCGAATGGTTCAAATACGGTGTGATGCCTCATCAATCAATGATATATATTTTGAAGACTGGGAGCCAGGCATGGAAGAATGTGACGCAAATATTGCAAATAAGGAATCCGAGCGTGCTTGGGTAGCCTCCGTCATAGCGAAGGGAACTCCATCCTGGATCACTCTATACCAGAAGATTCACAAGAGGGATCTTTCCCAAGAATGACGGTATTGGATCAGTTTGGTCTGCTCTCGTATAATTCCCTCAAGAAATGAAACTGGCATAAGTATCGAGAAGGCGACCCTCATTTGTTGCATCATGTCCGGTATCAAGGTTGATGTGGGAGAGCTTATATTCTATGAGATTGGGATCTGGGCAAACCAGAAAGAAACCCTACTCTCCTTCCCATGCTTAATCCATGCTTTGTATAAAGCTAGGAAAGTTCTTCCTTTCCCCAAACATGACCGCATAGAAAACACTGTTCAAGACATTGACATCACTCGGATCAATGATGTTGTGGATAAAGTGGTTGAAGATTTACCAGAGCCTTCACTTACTCCTCTTCTAGCCTCAGTAGCACCTGCTGCCTCATTAGTGCCAAACCTTTCTTCTGCACCAGCAGCATCCATATTCACTCCCAGACTAGCCTCTGCGACACCACATGTCTCAGTGCCTGCACTTTCCAAGTATTGTCTACTGGAACAGCATGCAAATGCCAAAGTAGACAAACTGATGAAAAAACTTCCATCTCTCATCCGACAAGCACCGGACCCAATTCAAAGCTTAATAAGTGCTCTTCAAAAATAACATCTATCATATGAGAATCGACTCAAGCACTTTGAAGTGATCCTTGAGAGGGTTGAGTGAGGCGAAGCTGGGGACATGCCTCAACTCAAAAAGGAGGTAGCCGAGTTCAAGTCAGAGCTGTATACGATGCAGACACTAGAG
Source organism: Nicotiana otophora (assembly GCA_000715115.1). NCBI lineage: Eukaryota > Viridiplantae > Streptophyta > Magnoliopsida > Solanales > Solanaceae > Nicotiana > Nicotiana otophora. The sequence goes on from AWOL01S0053474.1 coordinate 16,178, forward strand.
TTTCATGACCTCCCTTCTTCCGGTGGAAGTAGAGCAGGGCACTGGCACCTCCCACATAACAAGCATTGACCTTGATTTCACACACCTCATGTCCGTTGAGGTAGCNACTGGGAGCCAGGCATGGAAGAATGTGACGCAAATATTGCAAATAAGGAATCCGAGCGTGCTTGGGTAGCCTCCGTCATAGCGAAGGGAACTCCATCCTGGATCACTCTATACCAGAAGATTCACAAGAGGGATCTTTCCCAAGAATGACGGTATTGGATCAGTTTGGTCTGCTCTCGTATAATTCCCTCAAGAAATGAAACTGGCATAAGTATCGAGAAGGCGACCCTCATTTGTTGCATCATGTCCGGTATCAAGGTTGATGTGGGAGAGCTTATATTCTATGAGATTGGGATCTGGGCAAACCAGAAAGAAACCCTACTCTCCTTCCCATGCTTAATCCATGCTTTGTATAAAGCTAGGAAAGTTCTTCCTTTCCCCAAACATGACCGCATAGAAAACACTGTTCAAGACATTGACATCACTCGGATCAATGATGTTGTGGATAAAGTGGTTGAAGATTTACCAGAGCCTTCACTTACTCCTCTTCTAGCCTCAGTAGCACATGCTGCCTCATCAGTCCCAAACCTTTCTTCTGCACCAGCAGCATCCATTTTCACTCCCAGACTAGCCTCTGCGACAACACATGTCTCAGTGCCTGCACTTTCCAAGTATTGTCTATTGGCACACATGCAAATGCCAAAGTAGACAAACTGATGAAAAACTTCCATCTCTCATCCGACAAGCACTGGCCCCAATTCAAAGCTTAATAAGTGCTCTTCAAAAATAACATCTATCATATGAGGATCGACTCAAGCACTTTGAAGTGAGCCTTGAGAGGGTTGAGTGAGGCGAAGCTGGGGACATGCCTCAACTCAAAAAGGATGTAGCCGAGTTCAAGTCAGAGCTGTATAAGATGCAGACACTAGAGTTTCATTTGACCTCCCTTCTTCCGGTGGAAGTAGAGCAGGGCACTGGCACCTTCCACATACAAAGAATTGACCTTGATTTCACAAACCTCATGTCTGTTGAGGTAGCCCATGGTACTAAGGTCGCACAAGGTCCTGGCTTCATTGCACCCACCAATGATCCTTCAGCTGAGGAATCCGGTAAGTTTGATGATGGAACTGATGAAGAGGAAATTGATGAGAAGGGGAATCGTGAGGAGGGTGATGATCATAGAGACAACAGAGGCAAACGGGTTGCTGCATCTATAGTTGCACTGGATGATGATGAGGAATATATACAGACAACCATTTCACATTCCCTTGCAGATATGGTCGCCAAAGCTACTACCACGGTCATACAACCATCATTGGGTGAAGCTGGTAGCTCCCAAGTCCAAGACCCAACTTCGCAACTAGCGGAGCTTCCTACTTTGGTTGCAGATACCACTATCCAGTCAGAGGTTCCACCCACTGCCTCCACAGTGTCAGCCTCCGGCCCCACGGCCGCCTCAGATGTTCCAAACCCTCCAAGCACCTAGTGCGCCCCATAAAGCCCCTAAACTTTGCTCTTAATTTCACAATTCCTTGGGGACAATGCGTGCTCTTCAGTTGGGGGTGGGGTAGTCAACCTTTTGAAACTTGTATATAAACTCTTAATCTTAATAGTGTAGATTTGTATATAGCAATGAATTCCGCTTGGATTTTCTTTGCCGGGTTCTTTTCCAAGGGTGTAATAGTAGAACCATGGCAGTAGCACAAAACGTTTTGACTTGTTTGATGCTTTTGTTCTAGCTTCAAGCATGTGATAAGTTTTTGTTGAATAAATTGCACCCTTCAAATTTTGTAAACAAACGGTTAGTCATTCTTGTGAAATCGAGGCTCGCTGTTTGACTTTGTGCTTACTTAGAATCTCAAATATCATGTGATGAAGCTTTGAGTCACCTTGTATCCACTTGAGGGTTGAAATTATGCTGATTCGAGCGGTTCATGCATTGTGAGTGGGCGACAATTTGTCAAAACAATGCATGTGCTCAACTTGTAATGTCTAGAACTTGCTCGGTTGGTTTCTCAATGCAAATCTCAGGTTGATCATTGGGTGTTGAAATGATCATAGGATCTATTTGTGTTTGCTAACTAATTTTTGATCGAATTGACCTCCCTGATACAGTTATTATCCTAGTTATCCTAGTTATCCTCAAATATTGTTCAAACACCTAGGTGAAGTACAAGATTATTGATGAAACCGTAAGTTCGATAAATTACCAAGCAAAAAACTTTAGTACACCTATAGATGCCCATAGGGATAGTTTGACATAGTTATGATATGTTCACAAAGTGAGGCTTAAAATAATAGGATAAAAGTTGGAGGAAAAAGGAGAGAAAAGTTGTATAGGCTTACGATATTGGAAGAATTCTTAACACAGGTCGTGGTGTGAGCAAGTGGTCTGAAGGGGGGAATGCCCTGGCCTTTGAGTTTATTCACAGAACAGTTGCCTAGATTGAAAGGACAGTATAAAAATATTCGTAAGATTTATAGGTTATGAGACTGATAACCACATCAGTTAATATTTGAGGACGAATGTTCCAAAGGGGGGAATGACGTTACACCCCATTCTTTCATGTGTAAAAGTACATCATAAGTGAGTTGATGTATGCTCGAAAAGTAGATCATCTTTGAAAGTACATAAATTAAGCTAATCATGTTACTTCAGAGGTTACAGATATTTAATATCATGAACTTCAAGTACCAAGATGCTAAACAAATCGAAGAAAATAAGTTTTGTCGAAACAGCAAGTTGGGAATGTTATAACCCATACTTTTGGAGTGATAATGGGGTGATTCATATGCTAAGGAGGTGGTATTATGAGGTATTTTAGTCATAATACAGTCGTGTGTTAATTTCGAAGTCAAACCAGTTAGGAAACAAAAGTGGATAAAAGTTATCGCAAGTTACTTTCATAATTTTACTTAAAATTTAGGTCTAATGTTACTTAGATTTTCTCTTAATGTAATTGGAATTACGGGGTGATTGTAAGGCCCCGTTACAATTTCTTAATGATTTAAGATTTTTAAGTGCGTCAGCAGCATTTGAGTATAGCATATTCGAGTATTAAAGGAGACCTATGGGATAGAACCACATCATTTTGAAATGCAAATACATATTTAAGGTGTGTTGGNGGTTCATGCATTGTGAGTGGGCGACAATTTGTCAAAACAATGCATGTGCTCAACTTGTAATGTCTAGAACTTGCTCGGTTGGTTTCTCAATGCAAATCTCAGGTTGATCATTGGGTGTTGAAATGATCATAGGATCTATTTGTGTTTGCTAACTAATTTTTGATCGAATTGACCTCCCTGATACAGTTATTATCCTAGTTATCCTAGTTATCCTCAAATATTGTTCAAACACCTAGGTGAAGTACAAGATTATTGATGAAACCGTAAGTTCGATAAATTACCAAGCAAAAAACTTTAGTACACCTATAGATGCCCATAGGGATAGTTTGACATAGTTATGATATGTTCACAAAGTGAGGCTTAGAATAATAGGATAAAAGTTGGAGGAAAAAGGAGAGAAAAGTTGTATAGGCTTACGATATTGGAAGAATTCTTAACACAGGTCGTGGTGTGAGCAAGTGGTCTGAAGGGGGGAATGCCCTGGCCTTTGAGTTTATTCACAGAACAGTTGCCTAGATTGAAAGGACAGTATAAAAATATTCGTAAGATTTATAGGTTATGAGACTGATAACCACATCAGTTAATATTTGAGGACGAATGTTCCAAAGGGGGGAATGACGTTACACCCCATTTTTTCATGTGTAAAAGTACATCATAAGTGAGTTGATGTATGCTCGAAAAGTAGATCATCTTTGAAAGTACATAAATTAAGCTAATCATGTTACTTCAGAGGTTACAGATATTTAATATCATGAACTTCAAGTACCAAGATGCTAAACAAATCGAAGAAAATAAGTTTTGTCGAAACAGCAAGTTGGGAATGTTATAACCCATACTTTTG
>AWOL01S0053476.1:5553-15693 GCA_000715115.1 Nicotiana otophora
AGGTGTTCTTCAACATAGTTAGTTGTAATGATCCGATAAGTCATTTTAAGTATTTCCATTCGGTTCACTGGTTTGAGGTCATGAGTAGCTTCATATAGTGTATTATAACTTGCATGTATCGTTGGTATTGGTTTTTGAGGGGTTCGGTATTGATTTGGAAGAATGATTCTCATTTTAGAAGCTATAAGTTGGAAGAGTTGACCTAGTTTGACGTAAGCAAATTTGACCTCGGATCGGAATTTCTATGGTCATGTTAGATCTAGATTATGATTTAACAGTTGGGCATATGCTTGGATTTGCATTTTAATGTTTCTATAAGGTTTCAACTCTAATTGGCGAATATTGGCAATTTAAAGGTTTGAAAAGTTCATAGGTTTGATTGGGAGTTGAATTCGATGTTATTGGGTTCAGATTGTTGTTTTGGAAATTATAAGAGGTTCGTTATGTTATTTGGAATTTGTGAGCAAAATTTGAGGTGATTCAGAGTTGTTTAGACGTGTTCGACGCAAGTTTGGAATTTGGGAATTTGGATAGTTCAATAAGATGTATCCTGATCAATGATTCATGCTTTTGATGCTATGTTGTGTGGTTTGAGGCCTCGAGTAGGTTTGTGTTGTGTTTTTGGATTGGTTGGTATTATTGGATGGGGTCTTGGGGTCGCGGATGAGTTTCGAATCATTACCATATTTTTACCAGACCTGGTTCTACTACGTATGTTGGAGAGACACAAATGTGGATTTGCTTATGCGAGGTTTGAGTCTCTTCTATGAGGTTTGAGTCACTTCTGCAAGGTTGTGGCATGGTTAGGTTTACCGCTTATGGGGGGATAAGGGATCGTAAGTGTGAGGTCCCATATGCGGAAGTTTGATCGCAGATGCGGGATTGAGGCTCGAGGTGAGTGTTCGCTTCTATGGAAGTTTTGTGCTTCTACAGTGCCGTAGATACGGGTTTGGTTACAAAGATGTAGTTTTGGTCAGGTAAGCTGATGTCGCAGATGCAAGCTTTTGCTCGCAGATGCGGGTGCACAAGTGTGAGATTTGGTCCGCAAATGCGGAGATGCCTAGGCAGATCTTATTCATTTTGAGGGTTGAGTTATTTTATCAAATTGTGATATATAGAGCTCAGATTTTGTCTATTGTTTAGGCGACTTTCACGATTTGGATTGGGGTAAGTATGTTTTCCTCGAATTTGATTATTTTACATGATTTCGTCGTTGATTTTTGCATTTGATTGATGAATCTAAAAGACAAATTGGGGATCTCTGTCTAATCTTTTTTAAAGTGTATAATTGAGTTTTGATCATCGATTCAGAGTCAGAATTAGATATCATTATTATGATTTGACTCGAATTTGAATGGGTCGTCGGAATTTGCAAATTTTGTCGGGTTTCGAGGTGAGAGAGCGAGTTGATTTTTTTTATTGACTTTGAGTATTTGATTAAAGATTCGACATTTATCATTTGGGTATGTTTCCTATGGCATTATTTGATGTTTTTAAGTTCCTTTTGGCTAGTTTCGAGCCGTTTGGAGGTCCATTTGCACGGTATTGCGTTTCTATAGTTTTGTTTTGGCTTGTTTGAGGTAAGCAATCTATCTAAACTTGGATTTTAGTCTTGTTCGAGAACTATGATATTTGAAAGGTATTGGGGATGACGCACGTGCTGGGTGACAGGCATGTGTGCATGCACCGAGGTATTCATGATTTGGCTAGTTCTTAGGCTATTATATGCCTTGTTTTGCTATTATGCTTCTTTGATATCATGTTTTCTCCAATTGTATGACTACGTGAGTTATTATTCATATTACAAATCATGTCTAGGCTATCTGCTTAATTGTTTGAGACATGATAGGGCTATTATTTCCATGTTGAGCTATTTGCCTTAACCGTAGTCATACTGTCGAGTCGTGATATTTATATCCGCACATTATATCTCTGTCTCTGTGTACTTTTGATATATTGTCTCACATGTTATTGGTATCCTTGTACGTGATACGAATTTGAGCTGAACTTGTAGCACATTGTGATATTCCGTGTTATATAATAGGATTATGTTTCTGTGAGATGCTGACATATGGGGACTTGAGCGGGTTGATGACTGATATGGGTCATAGAGTCGTAGTGACTGATAATGAGGTGATGTTTGCATCGAGTCCTATATTGGGCCGAGTATCACTGATATTGAGGTGACGCTTATGCCAGGCCCACATTGGGCTTAGTGGTAATCTTTAGGGGCGACGCGTGCACCAGGCCCCATGCTGGGCTATGTGATATTTATTATTGATTAGTGCTTGGGAAAGGATCCGCCCCTCCGAAGTTTGGTATTCACAATGAGCATAGCCATATGGCTATATATGTGCTTTGTGAGGGGCATTTGTGCTTGGCATACGTACAGTTCTGAGTGTGATTATATGTGTGATGGAGAGGGGCATTTGTGCCACGAACCATAAGCGTTCTGAGTGTTAGTGTACTTGATGGTTTCACTTTGATGTTATTGACATAACATGCATATTTTACATGTAGGCATAAGGATATATTTTCCTCATAATAGATGGTAAACGATGTTATTGACTTGACATGTATCTCTGACATGAAGGCATTGAGATGTATTTTCCTCATGGTAGATGGTAAAATGATGTTATTGACTTGACATGTATATTTGACATATAGGCATAGAGATGTATTTTCGTCGTTCTAGTTGTAAAGGAAATGTCTTACCAGTTGTTAAGAGTTGGAAATCAAAATTTTCTTGATAAGTTCATGTTTTATTGATTTCGGTGGTAATATTGGGACTTTAACTGTTATACTCGAAAAACATGTCTAATTTTCCGTATTTGTGAACGAGTTCAACCTAATATCTCTTGAGTTGTTCTCTTTTACTGCCATTGTTATATCATTTATCGTTATTAATTTTTGGTGTTGGACACATACTCTCTCCAATTCCCGGGGTCCTGTCTGGTATAATAGGTGAGTGATTCCCCAGTAAACATTCATATGAATAACTTCATTATCAACTTCTCATTCCTTCATCTCCTACTATCTTATCACAATAGGCCCTCAAGTAGGCATGGGGATCGCCTGTCTCATTGAAGATATCAAATTTTGTAGGTTTGTATCCTTCCAACATATTAACGTCTGGATGTATGTATAAATCCTTATAATCTAATCTCTCGCTTCCTTGAGCGACTTGCAAGTTCTTCATTTATTTTCTCAGGACCCGTAATTGTTCAGACAATGACTCATCGTTTTTGTATCTGCTTCCTTTTCCATCTCAGGGTACCGATAGTTCTCTTAAGGAACTATGTCCGTGACAGGCACAGTGAAAGTTGTTTCTCCTACGGTATATACAGGTGGAACATAGTGCTCACGGGTGGCTGTGTGTGCTGCAGGTATATACTGCGCATGGGTATTTTCAAAGGTGACATTATCACGAGAGGGAGTTTGGATCAAGCTGATTTTAGGTGGGGGATTTTGCATGACTTGAACGTAGTTGGGGACGTAAGGTGTATGTATGAGAGGGGTTGGTGGATTTCCACAGGTAACTGGTGGTATAGCTTGAGACATGGCAGGGATTGTGGTATAAGTGACAGTAGTTGGGGTACTAGCAGGTTGTCGGGTTTAAAGGAAAGTGGTCAGGGAGTGAGTCTAGTGATGGAAAACGAGGTGGTTGTGGAAGCGTAGTCACAGCCAGATATGCCAGCTCCCTGATATGTTGTATGTCATCTCTCAACGATTCCATTTCTTTCTTCATCTGTGCGACATAATTATCGTTCGGAGTTTCATCTCTTTCTCTTAAATCCCCTTGGCCGTCAGTTACTGCCAGAGCATTTTCGGCCGGGTTATTTGTAGTGGTCATTTTTCCTTTGGACCTAAGGTTATATGGTGGCTCGGCCTGTTTAATTATCAACATAAATCAACCTCCGTTCGGTGAGGGACAATAAAATAATCAAGCAAGAAAACAAAACAAGAGTAGAAGTTATCTCAGGAAATGCACTGGTATAATCACACAGAGCATTTTATTCACATATTGAACAAGCGCATTCCTAAAGTATTGAGGAACCTCACTTTGCCGGAGATAGGCCTACGTCATAAGTGTTATAAAATATACAAATTAATTGACACGTTCGGATCCAGAGCAAAATTGATTTTCATTGATAGGAAATTTGATGGTTACAACATGGGCTACAAAGCTTTCACAAAAGTTAGAGAAAAATTGTCAGATGTTACAACATGGCCTCTCCAGGTTTGATAAAGACTTCACGGGCCTATAGGATGGACCTTAGGGAATGAAAAAGCCAAAGAATGGAAATCAACCAATAACTCAGTAATCCTCCGCTGAATCCCCCCAAGGCTCTCTTCTTCTAGGTCTTCCTCAGGATCCTCCTCAATCTCTTCCTCGATGTCTTCATGATGATATTTTGCTTCCTCTTCCAGATCCTCTTCTGGCTCGTCTTCGGAATCGACTTGCATGTACTCCACTATACCATCGTCATCATCAGGTGGCGGTAGCATATGGTCAACCGATCCTAGGAGCACATGTTGGTGCATAGTAGAGATGACAAGGTACTGGGGTAAAATCTCGTGGTATTCTTGCAAAGCTGCCCTTGAATCTTCCAATCTTGATAACCCTTATCGACTAGGCTTGACTAACTAGTCTTCTTCAGAAATCCACATAAAGTACTTTAGAGTCCACCACGCATTTTGTCCCTTAATCATCATGATCAAATCTCTCCATTCGTCTTGGAGTCATCTTACCCTTAGAATCGGTATCCATACAAACCGTGAAATAGATATGCGATCGCAGAATGGGCCGCAAAATGACCATGAAAATTTAACTATTTTTCTGCTCAACTCTATGACGGGTATGCGGCCAACAGAGTGGTTCTGCGGTCGTGAAACTGACAGCAGAATCGCCTTCGTCTACCAAAAATTTCCATCAACTCCTCAGTGCATTGTTCAACCGAAAAAGTCCGGACTACTACATCCATACACATCACCCTACCTCGGCACCACAAAACTTGAATCCCTTGGAGAAATTTTATGGGGCCTTACATTTGTTCACTTGGTCATATTTTGAGTTGGGAACCTTGGATTTGGGCGGTTTGGGAAAGGATTTCACCACATGGATTAGAGTACGTATTTTCTGCTCATGTTTGATTATATTATGTGCTTTCACCACATGGATTACATGATTGATGATTTCAAAAGAGAAATTACGGGTTTTTGTCTAAACTTTCCTAAAGTGAATTTTAGAGTTTTGAACATCAATTTGGAGTCGGATATGAGTGAAATTAGTGTGGCTAGACTCGTAATTGAATGGGTTGTCGGATTTTATAAGTTTTTTCGGGTTCCGAGATACGGGCCTGGATATGACTTTTTGGTTGACTTTGAGTAATTGATTGCAGATTTGACCCTTTTTGTCTGTATTTGTTTCATACGGCATTATTTGATGTTTTGAGTTGCTTTTGGTTAGTTTCGAGCCGTTCGGAGGTTGATTTGTGCGGGATAGCATTTCTAGAGTACTAGTTGGCTTGCTCAATATTTGATTTGGCTTGCTTGAGGTAAGTAACATCTCTAAAATTTGATTTGAGAGAAATTACCCCTCAGAACTATGACTTTTGAGTTGAGTTCAGGGTGATGCACGTGATAGGGTGACGAGCGCGGGTGCTAGGGATGGCAATGGGGCAGGGTAGGGCAAGCCTTGACCTGCGAATATTTTTACCTGCACTGCCCTACTCCATATAGTAGTTTTCCAAATTTTTGTCCTGCCTCGCCCTGCTCTTTTATGTTCTTTTATTATTTTTCTTTATATTTTCTTTTGCGGTATTCTATAATAATTTTTTTAACTTTTTAAATTTTTTTATTTGAACCTTATATAATTAAAGAATCAATTTGAACTTAAAAGTTGTTTTATCCTTGTTCAATAGTTGATTCAAGATTTATTTTATCTGTATAAACTATTCACTGAAATAGTTATTTTTATTACATATTATGCTTCCAACATCATAGCTCCTTTAATGGAGTAATCAGTTAAGGTTAAAATAAGAAATCAATGACAACAAAATTACTTGGTCAATGGCAGAGGTTGAGAATTTAATGCTACATATGAGTGCAGAAACATTGGGGGATCTGCTAAATGTGTTGCATTAGGACCATTTGGTTTATTGGTTTTAACAGATAAGGGCTTGTTCGAGCAAACTCCAATTTACTTCTACATTGCAAAAGATGCTGCTGAATATTTCAATAATGCATCTTCAATTGATTCATAATCATACAAAAATAATTTTACGGTAACTGCATGATTGATTTTTGGACTAGCATTAAAAGGGGTTCAAGAAAATGATCAAGCTTAAACTTACTTACTTATATAATCTAGAGTCCAACCACCAACTCACAAACCATGTGGGAATTCTATCACTGAGATTTTTAGTATATGTACAGAGAAGAAATATATAGTTGATAATCAAAAGCTTCTGCATACCGAGTGAATGAAACATAAACTGAAATTGAACAAAAGATGTGACTGTCAATTTTTTCCAAATTCTTTAACTCGAGAATCAAACATGGATATCACATTCTTTCACTTCATCATTTTACAAACTGCAATTATTCAATAAAAATATAAAATAGATTAATAGAGCAATTTTCTGATATTCCAAAATAAAGTTTGCCCTGCACTGCCCCATTAAATATATATTTTTTTCAAATTAGCCCTGCCTCGCCGCATATCGATCATTCCCTACCCTGCCCCATTTAGTGTTTACCTGCTCCGCCCCGCCCTGGCCTGCCCCTATTGCCATCCCTAGTGGGTGCGTGCACCGAGGTATTATGATCCGGGTAGTCCTTAGGCTATTACATGCCTTGTTTTGCTATCATGCTTCTTTGATATTATATTTTCTCTATTTATGTGACTACATGGAATATTATTCATGCTAGAAGTCATGCCTAGGCTGCCTACTCAATTGTTGGAGACATGATAGGGCTATTTTCGCCATGTTAAGCTATTTTCTTTAGCCGTAGTAATACTGAACATTCATGATAGTTATATCCGCATGTTATTATCAATACCCAAAATTCAACTAGTCGTGATGGCATCTGACCCAACCCACCAGGTAAGCCAATTATCCATAAACACAATCCAAATGAGATTAATAGGAAATAAATAATGAAATACAGAATTTTTGTCGAATAACCCTAAGATTGGTAGTACAAGTCATGAGCTTCTAAAACTTAGAGTTACAAAACTAGTAAGAAAATGACACATCTGTTTGAAATGTACATAAATAAAATCTCAAATCTAGAACTACCAAGAACAAGTGATAGCGGTAACTGGAACGCCGGTACATCTTCAATGCCAACTCCCTCCATTCACAGCAACATCAACTCCAAGATCTGCATGTAAGGTGCAAAAGTGTAGTATGATTACAACCGACCCCTACTCAATAAGTAACAAACCTAACTTTAGGTTAAAAGCAGTAACGAGCTCGGAAAATGGTCTAACACCAATAGCCAATAACAACTCGCGCATAATAATAAAATGAAGGCAGTAAAAGTAATAACTCAAAAGATATTATGCTCAGCATGTTCGCAATTACAGAAAAGTAGACATGCTTTTCAGGTATAACAATAAAGTCCAAATCTTTCACTGAAATCACCAAAATATGAGTATATCAAAAAACTGTGATTTTTTCCAAACTTTCAACAATAGATAAGACATTTCATTACCACATAGCATGAGTAAAGTACATCTCTATGCCTATATATCAATATCCATGTCAATTCATCAATTATCATATAACGTCTATCATGAGGAATATATATCTCTATGCCTACATGTTAAATGAATGATTTCACGGTAATATTCCCAGTTACTCTCACACTCAAACATACAAATGTTGTCTGTCTCAAATGCCCACTTCATCACACACAAACACACAATCACTCAACATTGTACGGGTATCTGGCTCATAAGTCCCTCACCAAAGCATGTGTGTGTGTGTGTGTATATATATATATATATATANAAAATAAAGTTTGCCCTGCACTGCCCCATTAAATATATATTTTTTTCAAATTAGCCCTGCCTCGCCGCATATCGATCATTCCCTACCCTGCCCCATTTAGTGTTTACCTGCTCCGCCCCGCCCTGGCCTGCCCCTATTGCCATCCCTAGTGGGTGCGTGCACCGAGGTATTATGATCCGGGTAGTCCTTAGGCTATTACATGCCTTGTTTTGCTATCATGCTTCTTTGATATTATATTTTCTCTATTTATGTGACTACATGGAATATTATTCATGCTAGAAGTCATGCCTAGGCTGCCTACTCAATTGTTGGAGACATGATAGGGCTATTTTCGCCATGTTAAGCTATTTTCTTTAGCCGTAGTAATACTGAACATTCATGATAGTTATATCCGCATGTTATTATCAATACCCAAAATTCAACTAGTCGTGATGGCATCTGACCCAACCCACCAGGTAAGCCAATTATCCATAAACACAATCCAAATGAGATTAATAGGAAATAAATAATGAAATACAGAATTTTTGTCGAATAACCCTAAGATTGGTAGTACAAGTCATGAGCTTCTAAAACTTAGAGTTACAAAACTAGTAAGAAAATGACACATCTGTTTGAAATGTACATAAATAAAATCTCAAATCTAGAACTACCAAGAACAAGTGATAGCGGTAACTGGAACGCCGGTACATCTTCAATGCCAACTCCCTCCATTCACAGCAACATCAACTCCAAGATCTGCATGTAAGGTGCAAAAGTGTAGTATGATTACAACCGACCCCTACTCAATAAGTAACAAACCTAACTTTAGGTTAAAAGCAGTAACGAGCTCGGAAAATGGTCTAACACCAATAGCCAATAACAACTCGCGCATAATAATAAAATGAAGGCAGTAAAAGTAATAACTCAAAAGATATTATGCTCAGCATGTTCGCAATTACAGAAAAGTAGACATGCTTTTCAGGTATAACAATAAAGTCCAAATCTTTCACTGAAATCACCAAAATATGAGTATATCAAAAAACTGTGATTTTTTCCAAACTTTCAACAATAGATAAGACATTTCATTACCACATAGCATGAGTAAAGTACATCTCTATGCCTATATATCAATATCCATGTCAATTCATCAATTATCATATAACGTCTATCATGAGGAATATATATCTCTATGCCTACATGTTAAATGAATGATTTCACGGTAATATTCCCAGTTACTCTCACACTCAAACATACAAATGTTGTCTGTCTCAAATGCCCACTTCATCACACACAAACACACAATCACTCAACATTGTACGGGTATCTGGCTCATAAGTCCCTCACCAAAGCATGTGTGTGTGTGTGTGTGTGTATATATATATATATATATATATATATATATAGAGAGAGAGAGAGAGAGAGCATACGCTCACTGCTGGTATGTCAGATTCCGGAGGGGCAAATCCTTCTCAGGCGCTAATCAAAAGCCTATAAGGCCTGCTGCGGTATGCAGCCCGATCCGTAATAATAATAAGCCAATAAGGCATGCTGCGGAAAACAGCCCAATCCACAATAATAATAATACTAATAAAGCCAGTATGACTTGCTACTACGTGCAGCCCGATCTACAATGACACTCTCAATACGGCTCTAAGTCCCACCTCTGTCATCAACTTCTCAAGTCTCAAGGGCTCACAATCTCAAACCACTCAGCCCAACAACTTCACATATGGTAAAGCAATGATAACTTGCGATGTAATGGTGAATGAAGAACATAGACTGAGATATGATATGCAAATGATGAATCGTGATTGATTGTATAATTACAATTAAATTAGATAACCCACAACAATAGAAATAGTCTCAATCAAGTAGCCGCATAGTCTAAATATGATTTCTAGCATGAATTATAGCTTAATTAATCTAACAAGTAGGAAAAATATGGATACAACAAGACATTATAGCAACATAGTCCGAAAATCAACCCAAATCATGATTTTCCCGATGCACGCCCACACACCCGTCACCTAGCTCGTGCGCCACCCAACACATCACAAATAACATAGTTCCTAGGGGTAATAACCCTGCATTTTAAGTTTAAAAATGTTACTTACCTCGAACAAGTCAAATCAAATACCGA
>AWOL01S0053478.1:0-18108 GCA_000715115.1 Nicotiana otophora
CCCCCCTCTAGGCCTCTTTCTCACACCATGACTTTTGGTCGGAATTCTTCCAATCTCGTAACTGTTGCTACCTTCTGTCATGTAGCCTATATGACTCTAACCTTGTAAGTGCGCCTATGCGACTCTTCTCTCCCTTTTCCTCCGGCTTTTAGCCAATCTCTAGGCCTCACTTTGTAAACATATAGAGAGCTTGATAAGATGTACCTTTGGGCATCTATGGGTATACTGAAGTTCTTCGCTCGGTACTTTGTTAAACTTACAAATATTGTTATACCTTATTTCATAGATCCGTTTATCCATCTGTATTACTTTACTGCCATAACTCTTACTTTGATTTATCGTTACTGAGGTCAGCTACCAAACTCCATGTTACTCTCGTTGCTTATCTCATATGTATAAATCTAAGTCCTTTAATGTTTCCTCATTACTGTTTACCTTAAGAATGATGGTCTAATCTCATCTCATCCTTTGTAACTTTTATCCATCCATTGTTGATTCACCTTAATACCGATAACTTGACCTCTTATGTAATATTGCCGCTAGGGCTCACGTCTCACCGGGGAACATCTAAAATGATTAGACTGATCCACCTGGGGGCGATACCATGCTTCCATAACCGCATTTCATAGCATCCCAACGTGATTCATCCTATGGGGGTATTTTAATCCTATACAGTTCATAAAATCATTACTCAATCGAAGGCCCAAACGTCATCCTTCATCCATCACAATTACACCCTTATTCTACTACTAGGGCAACAATCCATCTCTTTTAAATGCTATTAGTCTTAGACTCATTTGAGTTCATTCCGGCTATATTGAACTTTCTATAACTTAGAGAAATCATCAGCTCTCTTATTTTCATGGGCTTAATCCCGAGGACTTATCCATTCTCGTCACTTTCTCACTTGCCTTTCCTTATCCTTACTCATGTCTTCTTAAAACCTTGTTGCTTACCATACTTTAGCTTGCGATCTATACAGATCTATTTATACTACTCATAACCTTTCTTCAACTTGCTTGCACCATAAATTTCCTTATGTTATTCTGGAACATCAAGCGAGACATCACATCGTCTCCAACTCTTCTTTTCTCTCTTGACTAGATCTCTCGATACCTAGAAACCATAGGCTGGAAGACATGCTACTGACGGTGCCGCTATCATTCCTAGATATTGAATCCCAACGCTTCTAGCCTTCTATCCGAAGTATGGACTATTCATAACCTTTTGCATTTGAGTATCTCATACGCTGTTCACATTTACCTTACTTACCGTAAAATCTCGCATCACATCTTCTATCTCTTTCGTGACCTCCCTTCCACATAGGTATAATTCACATACACAATTTGAAGCTCTATTATAATACTTTCACCTCTGGTGCATACACAATCCGGTGGTAGCTCCATACTGACTTCTTATGAGGCTGGTACTCTTCTAACTGACTTTCTTGTAGAGCCGTTATAGAATATAGTTGTTGTACTATCTCTCTTGCACATCTGATATTAAGAGCAATTCTACTATATCCTCAATCATGATTTCTATAATTTTTTGGGTCCAATAATCAGACTCCTGATTTACTTCGTTGATGTAACTCTTTAGTTTCCTCTTCCTTATGATCAGCCTTTATGTAGGCTTAAGCTATCTTCCGCTCTGCGGCTCCTAGTATTAGTTATTTATTTAGACTTTTATGGGCGCTATAGAATATCCCTGATATAACCTTCTAACAATTCAACCCTTTGTCTATGACCTGGACTCAATCCTTTCTTTTAACTTACACCGGAATCTTCTACGACTGTATGATTGTCAACATATATGCTGCATGGATAATACTCCAAAATCTTGAGGGCGTTCATAATGTAATTATCTCTGGATCATTGATCGAATAATTCCTTTAGTTCCTTCTCAACTTTCTTTAAGCGTAAGCTACTACTTTTCCTGATCTTTCTTCTCCCTTATTGCATGCATACTTAGCTTATCTTAGTTCCCACGCATGTCGGAATTTTCGTACAACTCATACGATCTCGAATATTACTTTTGATTTGTACTTCTTGTTCATTAGCCACGGTAGGTGCCACTTTCTTATGGAGTACATACAATGTTGTAGTGAGACTGCTTTTACATGACTATTTCTCCTTCAAGTTACTATGTTTAGGTTGAGTCTTTCTTCCTTATTTCCTCAGCTAGTCTTTCGTTGTAGTACTTAGGGAGGATCCTATGACTCTTGTAATGTTGCGAGCTTATTATATCGTATACTCGAAGGAATTTTTGATGTCCTTCCTTGCCTATAATTATCCGTAGTTACTTATCTCCACGCCCTTGTGCTTGTAGGGTTGTTCCTGAACTGATATTTTGGCTGTCTTCCCAGTGGTATTCTCTTTTATTTCCGTAACACTCATACGGTACCTTTAACTACCCCAACTCCTATCTGAATATTTCTCAAGGATCACTATATCATTATCTGCGAGACTGGATTCACTATGTTTATTTTGCACGATCTGTTGATTGTCTGTATCCTCTTGTCTAGCCATAACTAGGCTCTTCCTGAATCAACTACTAACTACTCGTTGGCCCATTATCATATCAATATTCCGCGTAATCTTTCTTGGGTTATTTCCTTTGTTTTAACTTACGTCTCGCACTGGTTCCTGATCTATCAATAACATCTCGGGCAGGAACCCTTACTTCCTCTCCTTGACGTCGTGTTTGCATAATGTTCAGGAATCATAGCATATCTGTAGGATTTGTATAAGTGCAATCTCATCCCTTTATCATTTTTATCGCATTCTTCCTTTACCATTCCATAGTTACTAGAACCACTTAATTCTGACTTAATTCCACATCACACCATATCCCCCCTCCCCCCCTTTAAGGGAGCACTAAGATTTAGTGCTACGATGATCTAAGTATAGATGTTTTACCTTTTCATCTTTGGTGTCTTTTCACATCATCGATGACCCTTACTCGCCTCGCGGTAATCCTTATGTACCAAGGATAACAAAATTCCTTACTTACGAGGGAGACACCTAGTGTAACTGGTACATACAACCTCTTAAGATTAACTTTGCTCACATTGCTTGCTTTGGGGAAGCGTCTTCCTGAATGACCATTCTCTGAATTTCTCATGAATCTTCTTCTGTTGTCCATTCTATTATCGCCGGAACAAAATCTAAAATTCTCATGACATCAACCATTATCAAATCACTCAGTACCTAATTCATGTTTAGTTTATCTTGTTCACTAGCCCATACTGATTTCTATTACTCTGGGGTCTAACTTTTCCTTCTGGTAATCATGTTAGAGTCATGAACTTACTTCTTGAAATGAGGATATGACTTTATGGCCTATACTCTTTTGTTGTCTCAAGGCCTGTCACGTCTCATCTTTTCCTTCCCTTGACTATAGACTCTGTAATACTGCCATTCAATTTGTTTTTACTGTTGTCATCCATGTATCACCTCTTACTCATAATGCTTCATTATCTCTCTTCTTATTTTCCTGCTAATATTTCTGTCTATCACTTTATTCTGAAAACTTTCACAAGACATTCTTTTATTTTTAGCTCCCCTTGCTCCATCCACTGGCTCTTCGGGTTGCCTAGCATTCTCTCTCTACTAGGAACGGGAGCCACACTAAGGTAATATTCATTCCTTCCAGGCTGCTAGTGCCTATATTTGTAGTACTCATATCTAGCTGTACTATTTTAAAGTGCACCATCTGGGTGTCTCACAAGGAGATCTATTAGCATATTTGCAATATCCTTCGAAAATGTCAGCCAACGCTAATAATCTATCCACCATTTTGGGTTACCCTAACTCTAGCTAGATCCTGATGTCTTGCCTTCTCTTATACTACTTCTGTTAGCCCCCATAGGGCATAAATGAGATGGGTGTGGCCGATTGTACATACCTCTAATACTGTTGAAAGTAACTCAAAATGCTTATATCTCCCTTCCTGAAAATGATGATAATCTTCACTAGCTGGGTACCTCGTACCCTTTTTCATCTTGCTTCTTTTACTTGTTGAAGCTTGTATCTACCTTCTGAATCTCTCATTTCTTTTTACCAAATGGGTAAGAAGAATGAGTGACAGTCCTAAATGCCCTGTATCCTCCTGCTTATAAGTGTGGTGCACAACACACCCATTAACAAGACTCAACTAGACACGACTTGTAGACTCCCTAGGACAGAACTTCTCTAATACCACTTTTTTCACGACCCAAATCGATGGGCCGCGATGGGCACCCCGTACCTTACTCAACCGAGTACCAACGCAACGTATCTTTCTTATTACAACATCATAGGTAAGTGGGCCAGAAGAGGCATCATGAGATAACCATAGTAAACATGAGGAAATACCCGACATAAAACGACCCAACCTGATATAGAAACTCATACCTGTGACATACGGGCCTATAAGACCAATGTGATCCATTATATACTTAACACATAAGCCGATAAGGCCATACAAGTATCCGTATACATGACATCTATATACAAGCCTCTAAGAGTACATACTTATCATAAAGGTTGGGACAAGGCCCCGTCATACCAAACAATACACGTCTAAATCATACTGACCAAACAAACAACTCCAGAGCAAATGGAGCGCACCAACATCTTCCGCTGAGTTGATGGCCTACTTGGAGGACTCTCGACCTATATATCGGGACCCGCGGGCATAAAATGCAGAGTCCCTAGGCAAAAAGGATGTCAGTACAAATAATGTACCGAGTATGTAAGGAATGAACATCAGTAAATAATAGATATGAGAGAAACATGAAGTAAAAGACTCAACATGTATGTCTGAATAGATCTGTGAATCATTTAATATTATAATGTCATGCATATGTGTATGAATGTCATACCATGCATAGGTATATGCGTTCATAACATCATCAAGCCTCTGAGGGCATCCCATCATATCATCTCGGCCACTGTGGGCAAAATCATCAACGTATACCAGCTGATTAGGTGTTGGTGCGTATATAACGCCGTAATCTTTTCCCATATCCCATATACATATAATATACACGTATATAACGCCATCTGGTCATGGCTCAATGTACATGTATAAATGAATGAAATGCATAAAAAGTACGTTAATAAGATTTCTCGGAATGTCATAATATCAATATGCCTTTCGGATAACTTTATCAACTACATATTTTTCTGAGACCCATGAACAGAAGATATAAAAATAAGACACACGGGGAATCAAGAATATAGGCACCCCTAGTACTTCTATGAATAGAGTCATTTATGAAAGTTGTGTATTTGCCCGTTTCATTTATATCGTATGAATCATGCCAAAAATAAAGAAGGGAGCCGATTCTCTTGACAATCCCTCTAACACACGTCAATTGCGACAACATGTAACAGCAGATCAAAGTAGGAAAAAATTCGTATGATATTCTTGAGAAATATTGAACTGTATTCCTTAAAATTGCAAAATCCCATGCCATATTGTGTTATGAAATTTCAAACGAAATATTTTGAGACTCCATCGTTAGCAAGCTTAGCATAACATTGCTGGTAGTTTTGTATGAATTCTTGTAGCAAATTCCATATGATCTCTTTGCGAATTTGATCATAACCTTGTATGATACTTGCTGAAGCAATCACGTTGGGAGTCTTTTATGGCTTTAGTGAATTCCATATCTTTGTGAATTAGTCGTAATCTTGAATTTTGAGGAGTCTTTGTTTTGTGATAACATTCTTTAATCAAATGGGATGAGGTACTCATCTGTTTAAATGTTGCCACATTGCCAAGTGATTTAAGAGTCACTTAATGGCTCATATGTGGCTACCATGTTGGGCTATCAAGCCTTATCCAATAATTCCTCCATTTCCATAATTAACTTATTAATCCCTCACTAAACCAATAATTGACCAATTACTCACATAATTAAGAATTATCCCAAATTACTTAGAATACTATTCATTTTTAATACACTTTATATACCCTACTATCGTGGTCATGTGGTACCTTGTATGACACTAGTCTATAAATATCGGGTATTATAGCTTGGACCGTATTTTATTCCCAAATTGTCAAACTACGACGAAACTTATTTTCTTCGATTTTCTTACCCTCTCATTCACGAATTTACTTGTCACTTGTTTGAAATAGCATAATGCTTATAATATCAAAATAATCTCATCCCCGAACTTACGTCGATTAACTTACGACGAAAACTTTAACATACAATACTACAGGGTGTAACATCGTCGTAATATAATACTGTGGATCGTAACATTGACATAATACTGCGGGGCGTAACATTAAGCATGAGAAATTGTAGAAATTACGGGGTTTTTGGTAGAAAACCTATAACTTTGTATTTTTGGATATTAACCACGAAATTGGACGTGGAATTGGTAATAATTATATATTTGAGTTCGTAAGGTTATGGATAATGTTTATCTTCGAAAATATTTGGAACTCGGGCCCGATGGTTGTTGTCATCGACTTTTCGAGCGGAGTTGGGAGTTGTCTAAATTGATTAATTGTGGGTATTAGAGTATAGTTTGACTGGTTTGCATGTTGTTTGAATAATTTTGGAGAGGCGGGCTTTGGTTTGAGGTGTTGGAGAGGCCTTGGAGTCAGTTTTGGAACTTCATAGCGACGTAAGTCTATTGTCTAACTCTGTGAGGGGAAAACTACCCCTAGATGATGTATTTGTTATGTGTCACTTATTGCGGGAGCTACGTACACACAAGGTGATAAGAGTCCGTGCGTAGCTAGATTCATGTTATGTCCGAGTAGACTTAGGCCCACACCATGTTATAGCTATACTACTTGAGTTGTCTCCTACCCATTAATTCCTTTATTTTACATTGCGACTTGAGACTAGACTTGTGTAGAGGGATAGATTCGATATGATATAGATTCGACGGGCTTCATGTGTCACGACTCCAATTTTCCTCCATAGGACGTCGTGATGGCACCTAGTATCTAAGACTAGGTAAGACTAACCATTTGCGGAATAACTGCATAATAAGCTGAACTCCAATCTCAACACATGATATATAAATAGAAACTGAAATTTAAATAATTACAACTCCCAAAATCCGGTAGAAATAAGTCACAAGCTTCTAAGAGAAAATAATAAGTATCTTTATACATAAAAGTCTAGAGATAATAAGGGGAAATAACATATTAAGGATAGAGGAGGACTCCGGAGGTCTGCGAGCGCTCGCAGATATACCTAGAAGTCTCCACGCACGGTCTAGCTCACTGATATCTCGGCTGGTAGGAAGAACCTGGATCTGAACAAAAATATGTGCAAAAGTATAGTATGAGTACACCACAACGGTACCCAGTAAGTGCCAAGCTTAACCTCGGTAGAGTATTGACGAGGTCAAGTCAGGGCCCTACTGGTTTAAAAGGAAAGTAAGGCAGAAGATATAATAATATTTTTGAAATAACTGAGAATTTAAACAATAAGAAGTTTCAGAAAATATCAGCACAGTAAATAGACATAAACAATATGGCACTCCCGAGGTATCGCCTCGTAGTCCCAAATATAAATATGCTCGACATGGGAGATCTCCCGAGGTACTGCCTCGTAGTCCTAAAGTAAATATGCAAGATAGGGGGATCTCCCGAGTAAGCACCTCGTAGTCCCAAAATAAATATGCAGTACAGGCGGATCTCCTGAGGAACCGCCTCGTAGTCCCAAAGTAAATATTGTAACGCTCCATAAAATTTTACAAAGGAAAAATAATGTTTCATGGTACCGTACTAAGCTTACGTGTTTGAGGATTGCAGAAAAATAATGTTTCATGGTACCAAACAATACACCAGAAAGTAAAGAAAAATATTTGGCAGAAAAATATGTTTCTGCGGTCGATTATGCGACCACAAAATCACTCTGCGGGCCGGTTTGGATGAAATTCTGCGGTTGACTATGCGACCGCATAACTATTTTGTGGTTCATTATGCGACCATAGAACAGGTCTGCGGGTCGCATAGTGACCGTAGACACAGTCAGATATTTGCCAGTATTGGACACCGATTATGCGACCGATATGCGGTCTGCATATCGATTATGCGATCGCAAACCTTGTTCCGGAGCTCTATTTTTGGGTTTTTAAAACCCGACCCTACGTCGTTAAATACACACTTTGGGCCATTTTTGATCTATAATATGATATTTTAGAGTGAGAGAGAGTACCCTAGAGTGAGAAGGTGTTCTTCAATAATTGTTCTTCAACGCTTGCTCAAGTTTTGGAAGATTAAGAAGGGAAACTCACTAGGTCTTCATCCTAGAGGTAAGATTCTACACCCTAACCCTCAATTTCGAATTTTGTCTAGAAATGAGTAATTAGCATGATAAATTTTGGTATAAGAGTTGTTTATTTTACATGCATGTGTTATCAAGGGGTGTAGGAAGATTGTTGAGCTAAAAATGGTAAAGATTGGGTTGTGGGATGATGGAATCCTCCATAAAAGGACCATGAAACCTTATGCACACCTAGTGTTTGATAAAATGCTCAAATGAGCTAAGACCATGATCATCCTCCTAATTTTGGTTCAATTTGTTATATTTCTAAAATAGATTGAAGTTGCTAAGAATTTCGGAACATTTTAGAGTTTAAGAAAGCTTAAGTGAGGTATATTGGCTAAACTCTTCTTTACAAATTGGAATTCCCATTATCCTTGTAAGTTCCAAGATGTTGATTATAAATCGAGTACTCCGATAAGTTTTTTGATAAAGATATATGTTCGAGTCGTATTTTAAATTCTCTTATCATATTGCATTATAAATTGAGGATGTGTTCCAAACTATGGATTGCGTATCCACATGTTATAATTTCGAGTCGTGATTTATGTGAAAGTTATTATGCCAAGTTGTGTAGAGATTGGGATTGAGATACACCTCCACCAGCATATATTGGGATGAGGCGGCATTACCGCTTTGTGTATGATTTTGATATTGTTGTTACACCTCCACCCGCATATATTGGGTGAGGCGGCAGGGCCGCTTCGTGTATGATTTGGTATTGTTGTTGTACCACCACCCACATCTATATATTGGGATGAGGTGGTAGAGCCACTTTGTGTTGATATTGGTATCGTTGATGCACTTCCACCCACATACATTGGGGTGAGGAGCCATAGCCGCTTTATGTAGGTTCTTAGTACTGTGGTTGTACATCTGCCCTCATACATTGGGGTGAGGTGGTAGGGCCGCTTAAGTAGAGTTGTGGTATTGTACTTACACCTCCACCTGCATTCATCGGGTGAGGCGGCAGGGCCGCTCTGTGTGAAGATGGTTATAGAGAATCTCATCTTAAATCCTATAAATGTTATTTATAGCTCTTAATAAGCTTGCTCTGGTTTAAATGGTTATCTATCTTATTCTATTTTCGCCCTGATTCATCATATTCATATTGTGCTTCTAAATTATTAAATTGGTGATTGGTTTTCATACTAGTACTATTCGACGGTACTAACGTCCCTTTTTCCGGGGGCGTTGCATCTTTAAATGCATGCAGGTGGTTCCACAGTAGGAGGTATTGACTAGTGATAGAAGCACACCTTCTTCCAAGCTGACTTGGTGATCCCCACTTCATCCTGGGGTCATGTATCTTTTGTTCTTTATGTATTCTGTTTGAGGTATAGTCGGGGCCTTGTTGCCAGCATCATCATTATACTATCCTTTATCTATAGAGGCTCCATAGACATAGTGTGAGTTGTGTATTGGTCCTGGGAAAGTTAAATATGTTATGTTGCGGTTGTATTACTTGTCTATTTGAGACTTTAAATATGATGAAACTATTGGTAATGAATTGATATTGTAGACATGAACACCTTTTTGTCTAATTAATGAAAATATGTATTATCTCCATTCGTGGATGAGTTTTGGTAGAAGAAAATCTAACAGGCTTGCTCGGTCAGGTTCACTCGGTTGAGTGCCGGTCGCACTCCTCGATTTTGGGGCGTGACAAATATGCAGTACAGGAGGATCTCCCGAGGAACCGTCTCGTAGTCCCAAAGTAAATATGCAACAGATAACCGAAGGAACAACGAATTTACAACAAGAAATCTTACAGTTAAAGATTTAATTCAAATCAAGGGAAGCATGTAATTCAACTAAGCATGTTGCACAAATTGCAAGTAAGAGTTAAGGTATGTAGACATGCGATACTAGGCTAATTATGATCAATACATATGCTAAGACAACTCAGTTAAGGAATTTGAAAGAAGACAACTCAACAAGAACTGAAATTTCCATAATTAGCCCATGTATGCACTCGTCACCTCGTGTACACAATTCTCACATATCACAAATTGTTACAACAGTAACAAATCCTAAGGGTATTTCCCCCACACAAGGTTAGACAAGTCACTTACCTCAAATCTCGCTCAATCAATCGATAAGGATGCCTTTCCCTCAATTTTCCGACTCTGAATGGCCCAAATCTAGCCAAAAGCAATTACATATCATGAATACAACTACAAGAAACTAATTTAAATAATAAATCTACGATTTTATCAAGAATCAAAAAATCGCCTCAAAAGTCGACCCAGGCCCACGTCTCATAATCGGGTAAAAGTCACAAAATACGAACACCCATTCGATATCGAGTTCACCCATATCAAAATTACCAAAATCCGACACTAAGTCGCCACTCAGATCCCCAAAGTAAACTCTCCAAATCCCTAGCCTCAAACTCCCAAATTCCACCTTAAACACACACAATCTAGGTGGAAAATCAATGGGGAAACAAGATTATTGATAAAAAATGAGTACAAGAGACTTACCTCAAGAAATCCCTCGAAAATGCTCTCAACAATAGCCAAGACCCGAGCTCAAAATGTTTAAAATGTGCAAAAATCGTGAACCCTTGCATTTAAGTGTTCTGTCCAGCATTTCCGCTTATGAGAACACTTAGCCGCATCTACAGTGTCGCAGAAGCGACAACTTATCTGCTTCTGTGGTTCCCTCGCTCATGCGGTTGCTCCTTCGCATATGCGGAAATCTGCTTATGCAATCCTAAATCTGCTTTTGAGGGTGCGTATCTGCACAAACTCGTCCGCTTCTGCGGACAGGCCTCCCAAACACTCATCCGTTTCTGTGATCCCTCATCCGCAGAAGAAACTCCGCTTTTGCGGCCTTCATGTCGCATCTGTGACCACTGGCCACTTCCCCCATCTCCGCATTTGTGCCCACTTGCTCACTTCTGCGGGCTCGCACCTGCCGTCAATCTTGCCCAGGTGCGATTACACCAGAGTTTGTGCCTTCAGCCATTCTCACAAGTTCAAATTTGATCCGTTAACCATTCGAGGCCCCCGAGACCTTAACCAAACATACTAAAAAGTCCTAAAACATCATACGTACTTAGTTGAACCCTTAAATCACATCAAACAATGCTAAAAATATAAATCACGCATCGATCCAAGGCTAATGAACTTTAAATTTCAAACTTCTACATCCGACGCCGAAACCTATCAAATCAAGTCCGATTGACCTCAAATTTTGTACACAAGTCATAATTGACATTACGGAACTCCAACTTCCGGAATCGTAACCTAACCACGATATCAAAAAGTCCATTCTCTGTCAAACCTTTTCAAAATTAATCAAATTTTCAACTTTCACCAATTGACGCTAAAATGGCCTACGAACTTCCAATTCAACATCCGAACACACTGCTAAGACCAAAGACACCCTACGGATCTATATGAACCATCAAAACTCTATTCCGGAATCGTCTTCACACAATTCAAACTACGGTCGATTCCTATAACTTAAACTTCCATTTTAGGGACTATGTGTCCCATTTCACTCTGAAACCAAAAACTAAATTTCCCGGCAAGCCACAAAACCCAAAAATGAAATAGAGGGAGCAATATATAGGGGTTCAGGGATAATACTTTCAAAACTACTGGCCGGGTCATTACATCCTCCCCCTCTTAAAACAAACGTTCGCCCTCGAACGAGTATAGAGACATACATGAAAGAGTGAACAGATGAGGATAACTGCTGCGCATATCATGCTCGGTCTCTCAAGTTGCCTACTCTACCGGATGACCCCTCCACTAAACCTTCACAGACACGATGTTCTTTGACCTTAACCTTTGAACCTGCCTGTCCAAAATGGCCACTGGCTCCTCAACATAGGATAAATCCTTGTCCATGGACTGAGCTGAAGTCTAACACAAGAGACAGATCGCCGTGATACTTCTGGAGCATGGAAACATGGAATACTAGATGAACAACAGAGAGACTAAGTGGCAGTGCAAGTCTGTAAGCCACCTCTCCAAGCCTCTCAAAAATCTCAAAAGGCACGATATACCTAAGGCTCAACTTGCCCTTCTTTCCGAACCTCATAACACCCTTCATGGGCGAAACCCGGAGCAAGTCTCGCTCCCCAACCATGAATACAACGCCGCGAACCTTACAATACGCATAACTCTTCTGTCTGGACTATGCTGTATAAAGTCGATCCTAAATCAATTTAAATTTTCTAATCATCTTGAACCAAGTCTATACAAAATAGCCTAGCCTCGCCCAGCTTGAACTGGCCCACTGGAGACCGGCACCGTCTAACATACAAAGCCTCATACGGGTCCATCTGAATGCTCTCATAATAACTATTGTTGTAGGAAAACTCCGCAAGTGGTAAGAATTGATCCCAAGCACCCCCAAAATCAATCACATACGCACAAATCATATCTTCCAATATCTGCATAGTGCGCTCGGACTATCCGTCCGTCTGAGGGTGAAATGATGTATTCAGCTCCACCCGAGTACCTAGCTCACATTGTACGGCTCCCCAAAATCATGATGTAAACTGTGTACCCTGATCCGAGATGATAGATATCTGTACGCCATGAAGCCTAACAATCTCGCGAATGTAAACCTGAGCCAGCTGCTCTAAAGAATAAGTAGTAACCACTAGAATGAAATGAGTTGACTTGGTCAATATGTCCACAATCACCCAAACTTCATCGAACTTCCTCTGAGTCCGTGGGAGCCCAACAACAAAATCCATAGTGATCCACTCCCACTTTCACTTTGGAATATCTAACTTTTGAAGAAATCCACCTGGTCGTTGATGCTCATATTTCACCTGCTGACAATTTAGGCAACGAGCTACATATTCCACTATGTCTTTCTTCATCTGCCTCCACCAATAGAGCTGCCTCAAATCCTGATACATCTTTGCGGCACCTGGGTGAATGGAATACCGCGAACTGTGAGCCTTCTGGAGAATCAACTCACGTAAACCATCTACATTAGGCACACATAGCATGCGATGCACCCGTAATACACCATCATCACCAATAGTGACTTTCTTGGCATCACCATGTTGAACCGTGTCCTTAAGGACAAGCAGATGAGGGTCATCATACTGACGCTCCCTGATACGATCATAAAGAGAAGACTGAGAAACCATACAAGCCAGAACTATGCTCAGCTCAAAAATATCCAATCTGACAAACTGGTTGGCTAAGACCTGAACATCCAAGGCTAAAGGCCTCTGTGCTACTAGTAGGTATGCTAAACTGCCCAAACTCTCCGCCTTGCGACTCAAAGCATCAGCCACCACTTTGGCCTTCCGGGGATGATAGAGAATGGTTATGTCAAAATCCTTAAGCAACTCCAATCATCTCAGTTGCCGCAAGTTAATATCCTTCTGTTTAAATAAATGTTGTAGACTCCGATGATCGGTGAAAACCTCACAAGGAACATCATAAAAATAGTGCTGCTAGATCTTCAAGGCATGAACAATAACTGCTAACTCAAGGTCGTGGACATGATAGTTCTTCTCGTGCACCTTTAACTACCTAGACGCGTAGGCAATCACCCTACCATCATGCATCAACACCGCGTCGAGATCAATGCGCGACGTATCACAATATACCGCATAGGACCCCGATCCAGTAGGCAACACTAACACTGGGGTTGTAGTCCAAGCAGTCTTGAGCTTTTGAAAGCTCTCCTCACAATCCTTGGTCCACCTGAACGGAGCACCCTTCTAGGTCAATCTGGTTATAGGTGATGCAATAGATGAGAAACCCTCTACAAATTGACGGTAATACCCCGCCAAGCCTTCTTCGGATCTACCTTTATCCCCTCACTTGATACCACATGACCCAAAAATGCCACTGAATCTAGCCAGAATTCACACTTCAAAATATTTGCATACAACTTCTTCTCTTTCAAGGTCTGAAGCACAATCCTCAGGTGTTGCTCATGATCCTCCCGACTCTGGGAGTACACCAGAATGTCGTCAATAAACGCAATGATGAAAGAGTCAAGATAGGGATGAAGTACACTGTTTATCAAATGCATGAATGTTGCTGGGGTGTTGGTCGGCCCAAGGACATCACAAGGAACTCGTAATGACCATACCGAGTCCTAAAAGCAATCTTTGGGATATCTGGCTCCCGAATCTTCAACTGATGATAGCCTGAACGCAAGTCGATCTTAGAGAACACTATGGCACCCTGAAGTAATGGATACTTGTTCTTCACTGTAACCTTGTTCAACTGGCGATAATCAATATACATTCGCATAGAACCATCCTTCTTCTTAACAAACAAGACAAGAGCACCCATGGCGACACACTGGGTCAAATGAAGCCCTTATCGAGCAACTCATCCAACTGTTTCTTTAATTATTTCAACTCTTTTAGGGCCAAACAATAAGGTGGAATAGAAATGGGCTGAATCCCCGATAACTAATCAATGCCAAAGTCAATATCCTTGTCGGGCAGCATGCTCGGAAGATCTGCTAGAAATACGTTTGCAAAATCCCTCACTGCTGGAACTGACTCGATGGTAGGAGTATCAACACTAACATCTCTCACATAGGCCAGATACGCGTCACACCTTTACTCAGCTATTCGCTGAGCATTAAGAAATGAGACAACCCTACTAGGAACATGGTCTAAGGTACCTCTTTACTCTAATCACGGTAGACCTGACATAGCCAACGTCACCATCTTGGAATGAAAATCAAGGATAGCGTGATAGGGCGAAAACCATTCCATGCCCAGAATAACATCGAAATCCACCATATTGAGAAATAATAAATCGGCTCTGGTCTCAACACCACTAAGAACAATCAAACACGACCGATACACATGGTCAACAATAATAGAATTAACCACGAGTGTAGATACATAAATAAGTGAATTCAGAGAATCACGGGATACGCCCAAATGCGAGGTAAAATAAGATGACACCTAGGAATAAGTGGAGCCTGGATCAAATAAGATTGATGCATCTCTATGATTGACCGGAATAATGCTTGTGATAACATAATCTGATGCAACTACCTCTGTCCTAGCAGAAACGGCATAATATCTGGTCTAGCCTCCCCCTCTAGGGCGACCTCTACCTAACCGACCTCCACCTCGAGCTGGTTGTGCATGTGGGGTGGTAGTTGGGGCTATAACTATAGCCTGAGGACCTGGTGGAGCACGCAGTTCCTGAGAAATATGTGGAGGTGCACCCCTCCTAAATTTGGGGCAATCTCCAAATGGCGAGCGTCGCCACACTCAAAACAAGCTCTCGAAGGATGTGGCTGTTGCGACTGGTTCGGGCCTGATTGATCGGACTGACCACTGGAAGCACCCTGTATAGGAGGTATGCTAGACACTAGAAGTGCATAATAAGGATCCTGGAGCCTAGTAGTGGCCGTAGCACCGCTGGTGGCTGGAAGTGCTGAATGAACGGGGCGACCCATATAACCCCTGTCCTGATGAGCTGCCGCTGGGGCACGAGTACCACTATATGTGCCAGAGTCTCGAGACCTCTTGGCCTCCCTCTCCTCTTTATCCCGAGTCAGCATACCCTCCAACCTCCTAACTATCTCCACTACCTGCTGGTACGCAATATACATCTCCAACTCTCAAGCCATGCTCAATCTAATACTGGGGTTGAGCCCCTCAATAAACCGACAAACCCGCTCTCGAATTATAGCCACCAAGGCCGGTGCATGCCTAGCCAAATAACTGAATCGAACCGCATACTCTGACACGATCATAGAACCTTGGCACAACAATTCAAACTCTGCGTGCCATGCATCTCTGAGACTCTAGGGAACATACTCATTTAAGAACATATCTGAGAACTGAGTCCAAGTGAGGGAAGCTACCTCAGCCAAACTATCCAACTCGTATGCGCGCCACCACTGATAGGCCGCTCCTCTAAGCTGGAATGCAGTGAAAGAAACCATACTAGTCTTCACAATACCCATAGTATGGAGGATACGGTGGCACTCTTAAAGAAAAACCTAGGCATCCTCTAACGCCAATCCACTTAAAGTATAAGGGTGGTATTTATTTGAGCCTGAGTTGCTCCGCCTTAAAAGTTATTGCCCTAACCTTGGGCTGAACTGGTGCTACCAGTTGCATCGGTATGATCTATGAAACCTGCTTAACATGAACCCGCTACTCTGGGGTATCGACGATGGGAGTTTGTGCTTCTCCCTCGGCCTGGGATTTGGCAGAAGCAAGTGTATCAATCTTGCCTGAGCCAAGGTGCTGAACATGCTCATAAGCTGGGCTAGAGTCTCCTGGAGGGCTGGTGCAGTGAAAGGCATCTCAGGTGCATGTCCTCCAGCTGGAGCTACTGGTGGCTCGTTTGTAGCAGCCGTGTGAGTTCTTTGGCTACACCACATGGTCGTCCTCGGACTTTACCCCGACCCCGACCTATCGCGGCTCTAGCAGGGGGCGCGAGTGTCTGGTCATCTGATCCAGCTGATCATGTCCTTACCATCTATGAGAGAATAGAAAAACAGAAGTTTAGAGTCCGAAGTCAAAATATCGCATGATAAGGAATCAAAGAAGCAAAGCTTTTACTAACAGTTCCATAGCCTCCCGAAGATAAGTACAGACGTCTCCGTACCGATCCACCAAACTCTACTAAACCTGCTTGTGACTCATAACACCTATGAACCTGGTGCTCTATTACCAAATTATCACGACACAAATATCCCTCCGTAGGATGTCGTGATGGCACCAAGTATCTAAGACTAGGTAAGCCTCACCATTTGCGGAATAACTGAATAATAAACTGAACTCCAATCTCAACACATGATATATAAATAGAAACTGCAATTTAAATAATTACAACTCCCAAAACCCGGTAGAAATAAGTCACAAGCTTCTAAGAGAAAATACTAAGTATCTTTATACATAAAAGTCTAGAGAGAATAAGGGGAAACAACATATTAGGGATAGAGGGGGACTCCGAGGGTCGCGGGCACTGGCAGATATACCTAGAAGTCTCCACGTACGGTCCAACTCACTGATATATGGGTTGGTAGGAAGAACTTGGATCTGCACAAATAGATGTGCAGAAGTGTAGCATGAGTACACCACAATGGTACCCAGTAAGTGCCAAGCCTAACCTCGGTAGAGTAGTGACGAGGTCAAGTCAGGGCCCTACTGGTTTAAAAGGAAAGTAAGCCACAAGATATAATAATAATTTTGAAATGACTGAGAATTTAAACAATAAGAAGTTTCAGAAAATATCAGCACAATAAATAGAGGTAAACAACAAGGGCAATTCTGAGGTACCGTCTTGTAGTCCCAAATATAAATATGCATGACAGGGGGGATCTCCCGAGGTACCGCCTCGTAGTGCCAAAGTAAATATGCAAGACAAGAGGATCTCCCAAGTAAACGCCTCGTAGTCCTAAAGTACATATTCAGTAAGGGGGATCTCCCGAGGAACCTCATCGTAGTCCCAAAGTAAATATGTAGTATATAAAGATCTCCCGTGGAACCGTCTCGTAGTCCCAAAGTAAATATGCAACAGATAACCTAAGGAACAACGAATTTACAGCAAGAAATCTTACAGTTAAAGATTTAATTCAAATCAAGGAAAGCATGTAATTCAACTAAGCATGTTGCACAAATTGCAAGTAAGAATTAAGGCACGTCGACATGCGATACTAGGATAATCATGATCACTACATATGCTAAGGCAACTCAATTAAGGAATTTAAAAGAAGACAACTCAACAAGAATCAAAATTGCCATAATTATCTTGTGTACGCACTCATCACCTCGCGTACACGGCGCTCACATATCACAAATTGTTACAGTTGTACCAAATCCTAAGGTGATCCCCCCTACTGAA
>AWOL01S0053478.1:19643-91025 GCA_000715115.1 Nicotiana otophora
ATCAATCGATAAGGATACCTTTCCCTCGATTTTCCAACCCCGAATGGCCAAAATCTAGCCAAAAGCAATTATTTATCATGAATAAAACTACAAGAAACTAATTTAAATAATAAATCTACGACTGTAGCAAGAATCAAAAAATCGCCCCAAAAAGTCGACTTGGGCTCATGTCTCAGAATCGGGTAATAGTCACAAAATACGAACACCCATTCGATATTGAGTTCACCCATATCAAAATTACCAAAATCCGACACTAAGTCACCACTCAAATCCCCAAATTAAAATCTCCAAATTCCACCTTAAGCATACATAATCTAGGTGGGAAATCAATGAGGAAACAAGATTATTGATCAAAAATGAGTACAAGAGACTTACCTCAAGAAATCTCTCGAAACTTCTGTCAAAAATAGCCAAGACCCGGGCTCAAAATGTTTAAAAGTTAGCAAAAATCGTGAATCCTTGCATTTAAGTGTTCTGTTCAGCATTTCCGATTCTGCGAACACTTGCCGCATCTGCGGCATCGCAGAAGTGAAAACTTATCCGCTTGTGCGGTTCCCTCACTCCTGCAGTCACTCTTTCGCACCTGTGGAACTTTCGTTGTTGCGGTCCTAAATCTACTTCTGCGGGTGCGCATCTGCGCAAACTCGGACGCTTTTGCGATCCCTCTTCCGCAGAAGCAACTCCACTTCTGCGGCCTTCACGTCATATCT
Organism: Nicotiana otophora; assembly: GCA_000715115.1. Lineage (NCBI taxonomy): Eukaryota > Viridiplantae > Streptophyta > Magnoliopsida > Solanales > Solanaceae > Nicotiana > Nicotiana otophora. Next base: position 20,354 of record AWOL01S0053478.1, read on the forward strand.
GCGATCACTGGCGACTTCCCCCATCTCCGCATCTGCACCTAGTTTCTCGCTTCTGCGGGCTCGCACCTGCAGTCAATCTTGCGCAGGTGCGATTACACCAGAGTTGGTGCCTTCAGTGCATTCTCACAAGTCCAAATTTGATTTGTTAATCATCTGAGGCCCCCGAGACCTCAACCAAATATACCAACAAGTCGTAAAATATCATACGGACTTAGTCGAGCCGTTAAATCACATCAAAAAATGCTCAAAACATAAATCTTGCATCGATCCAAGCCTAATGAACTTAAAACTTCAAATTTCTACATTCGACGTGGAAACCTATCAAATCAAGTCCGATTAAGCGCAAATTTTACACATAAGTCATAATTAACATTACGGACCTACTCTAACTTCCGAAATTGAAATCTAAACCCCAATATCAAAAAGTACATTCCCGGTCAAACGTTTCCAAAATCCATCAAATTTCCAACTTTCGCCAATTGACACTAAAATGACCTACAAGCCTCCAATTCAACATCCGAACACGCTACTAAGACCAAAATTACCCCACGGAGTTATAGGAACCATCAAAAATCTATTCCGAAGTCGTCTTCACACAATTCAAACTACGATCGTTTCCTACAGCTTAAACTTCCATTTTAGGGACTATGTGTCCCATTTCACCCTGAAACCAAAAATAAAACTACCCGGCAAGCCATAAAACCTAAAAATGAAATAAAGGGAGCAATAAATAGGGGTACGAGGCTAATACTCTCAAAAATACCGGCCGGGTCCTTACATCATGATTCGCCGCGAAATGATTCTACTCCTCTTATGAAATTCTTCCACGTAGATACATTTATGGTTCGTGCCATTCGACCCTCGTCAGTGCGCATATTTTGATGGATCGAGTCGTATGCCTCGACAGGATTATGTACTACACTCTCATGGAAGCGGGTTTTTCGCCTCGGCAATAAAATAGATGTATCTATAGTTCGGTAATGTTATGATGGATCGGGTCGAACGCCTCGACATTTCTATAAAACACTCTTATGAAGCCGTGCGTAATAATTGGAAAGAAGCCAACATATCTGTGAGCTTTCCTGATTGAACTGTGACGACCTATCTGGTAAGGTCCATTATATATATACTCCGATTGAGGATGTAGCTACTAGCTGATAGTTTGAGTCATTACTGAGAGGAGTATTGTACCACGTATTATACTTATTGTTTCGCTTATTTACTCTGACTCACACTTGCTTACTTCTATTGTATCTGTATTATTGGACCACTAGTAAGTGTTGATATCGACTTCTTGTCACTACTTCTCTTGGGTTAGGCTAGATACTTACTGGGTACGCATTGATTTATATATGTATGCTACACTTGCTGTACTTTTTGTGCAGGTACATATATGTCTGGTGGTCTTTTGGGCGCGGCTATTGCGGGGACTTTATAGTGAGTTGTATTTCATGCTACGGTCCGCAGCCTGCGGAGTCTCCGTCAAAGTTATTTATATTCTCCTATCTAATTTGTATTCCAGACAAATGTTGTATTTTTATTCTATTTCCTAGTTGATGCTCACGCACTTGTGACACCGAGTTTTGGGGGTTTTATTTAGGTTATTCATTATGGTGGTTTGTGTAAATATTTTTATTTACTCTGTAAATTCTATTTTATAATGTTCAATTAAGGAAAATTATGATTTAAAAATACTAAAATGAGTAATTAAATTGGTAAATCACCGTTGGCTTACCTGACAGCGGCGTTAGGTGCCATCACGATCTATGGTGGATTTTGGGTTGTGACAGCTTGGTATCACAATGTTACGTTCACTTAGGTTTCACGAGTCATGAGCAAGTCTAGTAGAGTCTTGTGGATCGATGCAGAGACGTCTGTACTTATCTTTGAGAGGCTACAGGGCTGTTAGGAGCAGTTCCCTTATTGATTTCCTCATCGTGAGGTTTGATTCCATTGAGGCATGTGCCCTTATTTCCTTCCTACTCAATCTTATGTGACACAAAGCATTGTTATCGTTTGGGCATCGAGGAGTTGTAGTGGTATTGCAGACGTGGTGCAAGATGTGTTTCCCTACATATTTGGGCAGGCTATTGTCGTCGCCTTACGTAAGGATGTTTTTTTGTTCCAGCTCAGTATCTGTATATTCTATGGTTTGAGTATGTACATAGATTGCTACAATGTCTATGCGTCTTTATCACACAATATTGGTGTAATGGTAACGTACTTGGTTATGTGTCGAGGAAGTGAATGACTCGAAAAGAGGATTTCTCAGTGCATGATTTAGAGGTTCAACGTTTAATCCCAGCGGAGGAAAGGCAATCGGACTATTGAGAAGAAGGAATCGTTGTGGGATCTACATTATGTGATGGTAGCTTAAATCTAAGTGAGAGAGCCCCACCATCTACGATTGGATCACGTGGTTGTCGGTTTGTGCAGGTTCTGGTTATCGGTGCGTTGGTGGATAATTTGTGATTAAGAAAAGGAAACATTAGGGGTACTTTGAGCAAGGAAATTGATAAATGTGTACTATATTCCGCCCTATCAATTCATGTGCAGGTTTTGGGAAGACTCAGAGTTCAGCCGGTTGCTTCTTTGATAGGGTGTTCATATGTTAGCAGAGCGTTGAAGTTTGGTTATGTTTGGGATAGGGTCATAGTAGGTGACTCTCAACAACGGTCCTAGTGGGTTCAAGAATTAAAGTGTAGTGCCTAAGGATTTCGGGTTCGTTGTGTAGTTAAGGACCGGGTTTTTGCATTGGGTTGCAAACGGAACTTGGAATAATCCATGCCATCATCGGGTATACAGTGCAGTATTGGAGTAAACGTAGAAATAACTTCGAATTCGTAGAGGATCTTTCAGAATGGGTGTACCAGTTGGAAATATTATTGTACGCATAAGGAGGGTATGGGATGGTTCATGGGTATTGAGACGATAAGGTCTCGTGAATTCGGGTCACTCGGGATGGGTGCAGATTGAGTTCGTTATATTGTGAATAGGGCTATTATATTTCTAAGTCAGGTCAAGAGTAAATTGAAAGAAGTTGGGTCGGTTAGTAATGGTTTAATCAACATGATCGTGGTAGTGATTAGTCCCTTCGGTGCGTGAAGTTATACATGTGGTTTGTAGATGTGTGTGCGGGCTTGGAAGCCACCATAACCTGACTGATTTGGGAAGTTTTGGATTCAGATGGTCTTGTTGTGTAAATGAATTCCGAAAGAGTCCCGACGGTTTAGATTACGGCCTGAGGTTGTATTTCCTACTATTTGGGAATTCAGTTGCATGTTGCATGGGCTCTTCAGAAATGAGCTAAGTGAAAGGTTTCTAGCCAATGAAATGTTATTGTACTGGTAGTTCAACGGTTATGATGAATTCATGTATTCTCACGTAGAGGCATGATACGTGTAGTGAACGACATAGGAATTTGAAAGTTGAGGATCAAGGTTATGGTTCGGTGTTGATAAGAATGTCAGGAGCTCGGATGAGAAGGGAAGTATTCAGATGTTTAGAGTGAGCTGCCATTATCTTAGTGTCGCCTAAGAATGATGTTCTGTGGAAGAGGCATTGTGGTATTGATTTGCGGATTGTGAATTGACTTACAGAATTAGTACAGTTGGTGGTACGGATGTGCAGACTTGGCTACCTAGGCGGAAGGTCATAGGAGCGTACCCCATGGGGAAATTGTATGAATGTGAAATGCTAGTCACTTGATTGTTAAATATCGAAACCAAGTACGAAGAGTTTTGGTACTAACGTTAATGTGAGAGTTTATGCCTCGAACAAGCTCTATTTCTTTGGTTGTGAACTGTAGGGGTTATGCTGGATTGATACGGCTTGATTATTCACACGTGCATTGGGGTCCCGTGTAGATTGTGGTGTCCTATAAGCAGGATGGCTCTCGAGATACATGTCATTTATCGCTCCTTAGTCGTTCTTGGGTTTTGTGGCATATTGCGCTATCCGTCACCCTAGAGTTGTATTTTTGCACTTAGTGCGATTATGGACGATATTCAGTATTCCATAGGTAGAAGCATTATATTTTGATGAGTATGTCCTTATTTATTGTTATGAGTGGATCGGGTGGCACGCCGCTACATGTACGTTATTCGGATCGGGTTGCATGCCGTAACGGTATCATGTTTGGATCGGGTTGCACACCGCAACAGTGATATGTTGAGTACAATTCCCTATATCTATTCCTGTATATTTTGTTTCTCATTCTCTGAGAAGGGTTCATAACATCTGTTCGGCCGTTTTATTCGTTACACGGGCTGGGTAATTCTTTTCCAGGGATCGTTCCTCCTTATGTGTCATATTCGAGTTGTAACTTGTCGGCGCATTGATGGCGTCATATGAGGTCTGTGTCAGTGTTTGAGGTGGCTTATTGCTTAATCATCTTGTACTGGGTGAGAAGAGATTATTGGACCTGAAATTGGTACAATCAGATTTATATAAGGTGCATTAAAGGGAAAATATCGTTATTCAATTCAAAATTAGATAATGGTTCTTGTCAGGAGAAGAGGCTCCATGAAATATTGATTCGGCAGGTGGTTATGAGTTACTACACGTCTCTTTCGTCATGGCAGTATTGCGAGAGTTGGAACAAGATTTATATATGTCATGAGATGTATTGCGGGCATTAGATTTGTGAAATTACAGCTATTATGGTCAGAGGATGTTATTATGGGCATGTGAATTATGCGGTGCATGGTATGAATTCAGCAAGAGATGTACGATCGTGTTTTGGTACAGTTTGTGATGATTGGTACGACGTTCGTATGATAAAATCAGGTCTTGTATAGAAATTCAGAGGTTGAAATTTGGTTCTCAAGCTTATTGACTAAATAAAAGGGAGGACTTCAGTCCGGCTCGAGCTAATGTGCCCAACTGGGTTGTGGTGGCACGGGTAGGTGCACAAGGTATTGCACAGTGATTTTGGACAACTTTGGAGCAGTCCTTAGCACGTTCGAGGACGAACGTATGTTTAAGTGGGGGAGAATGTAACGACCCGACCGGTCGTTTTGAGCTCTAGCGCGTCGTTCAGTGGTTTAAGGCTTTCAGTAACTTCACTTAAGGTATTATGACTTGTACGTGATGTCGGAATGGAAATTCGAGAAATTCGAGATTTATTTGGAAAGACAATTTTAATTTCAGAAGCTTAAAATTGGAAGAATTGATTAAGGTGTGACTTTTAAGTAAACAATCTTGGAATTGGGATTTGAAGGTTCCAATAGGTTCATATGCTGATTTCGGACTTGAGCGTATGTTCGGGTTGTGTATCAGACCACTCAGGAACATTTCGGCGCTTATTATGGAAGGTTGGTATTTTAAAAGTTTAAGAAATTCTTAAGATTGACTTGAAGTGGATTTTAATGTTGTCGATTTCCATTTAGGATTCCGAGCCTTGGAATAGGTTTGTATTGTGATTTATGACTTGCACGCAAAGTTTGGCGTCATTCTAGAATGTTTTGATAAGAATCAGACGCGTTCGTCGAAGTTTGAAGATTGGAAAGTTGAAAGGAAGGTTTTGGCTGTCGATTTGTAATTCTGATGTTGTTTGACATGGTTTAAGGCTTCAACTAAGCTCATACTGCACTTTGGGATGTACTGGTATGTTTGGATGATGTCCTGCGGCCTCGGGTGCGAATCGGAATGAAAACAGATCGAGTTTGGACTTGGGAGGAAGGCTGAAGCAGCTGCCATCTGGTGTAACTGCACCTGCGAGGTTTTAGCCGCAGGTGCAGAGCCGTAGAAGCGGCACTGTGACCGCAGAAGCGACCTTTGGACTAAGTTGGGATGGCCGCAGATTCTAGTGTATTTCTGCATGGGCGAGCCTGCAGATGCGAAGGGTGCTCCGCAAAAGAAGAAAACGAGATGGGCAGCTGGGGTCGTAGAAGTGGAAGGTCTCCGCACGTGCGGGGGCACAAGAGTGCGTGGTAGATCGCAGAAGCGGTCGCGCAGAAGCAAAAAAATGGTCCACAGAAGCGGATTTCGCATGGCTTGGAGGGAACCGCACCTGCGATGAAGTTTCTGCAGGTGCAGCTGGTGTTTCGCAAGTGCGGAAGGTCGACTGGGCAGATTGTTTTAAAATCGGGGTTTTGCTCATTTCCCTCATTTTCTCACATGGTTTGGGCGATTGTTGCGGAGCTTTAAGAAGAGATTTTCATCATCTATGTCAAGGAAAGTAATTCCCATATATTGTGAGTTATATACATGATTTATATGTGGATTTAAGCATGAGAAATTGTAGATATTGTGGGGGTTTTGGAAGAAAACCTAAAACTTGGTATTTTTGGATTTTGACCACGAAATTGAAAATGGAATTGATAATAAATTATATATTTGAGTTCGAAAGGTTATGGGTAATGTTTATCTTCGAAAATTTTTGGAATCCGGGCACGTGGGCCGGAAGGTTGTTTTCATCAACTTTTCGAGCGGAGTTGGGAGTTGTCTAAATTGATTAATTATGGGTATTGTAGTATATTTTGACTAGTTTGCATGTTATTTGAATAGTTTTGGATTGAAGGGCTTTGGTTTGAGGTGTTAGAGAAGCCTTGGAGCCGTTTTTGGAACTTCAGAGCAGGGTAAGTCTCTTATCTAACTCGGTGAGGGGAAAACCACCCCTAGGTGATGTATTTGTTATGTGTTACTTATTGTGGGGGCTATGTATGCACAAGGTGACGAGATTCCGTGTGTAGCTAGATTCATGTCATGTCCGGGTAGACTTAGGCTCACACCATGTTATAGCTGTACTACTTGTGTTGTCCCCTGCCTATTAATTCCTTTATTTTACATTGCGACTTGAGACTAGACTTGTGTAGAGTGATAGACTCGATATGGTAGAGGTTCGATGGACTTCATGATTAGCCACAAAATGATTGTACTCCTCTTACGAAATTCTTACGCGTATTGCATTTCGCCTAAAGGTTTCCCTAAATATACATAACTCACACGTCTACTCGTGAGTGGGGTCAAGGACCCATCAAAGCTTGCTATTCTAATGGGATCGGGTTGTTCGCCTCTGAAGGGTAGATACATCTATGGTTCGTGTCATTCGACCCTCGAAAGTACGCACACTTTAATGGATCGGGTCGTACGCCTCGGCAGGATTATGTACTACACTCTCATGGGTGAGGGTCGTTCGCCTCGGTAATAAAATAGATGTATCTATGGTTCGGTAATGTTATGATGGACCGTGTCGTATGCCTCGGCATTTCTATAAAACACTCTTATGAAGTCGTGCGTAATAATTGGCAAGAAGCCAGCATATCTGTGAGCTTTCCTGATTGAATTGTGACGACCTATATGGCAAGGTCCATTATATATATACTCTGATTGAGGAGGTAGCTACTAGCTGATAGTTTGAGTCATTACTGAGAGGAGGATTGTACCACGTATTATACTTGTTATTTCACTTATTTACTCTGACTCGCACCTATTTACTTCTATTATATTTGTCTTATTAGACCACTAGTAAGTGTTGATGTCGACCCCTCGTCACTACTTTTCTGGGGTTAGGCTAGATACTTACTGGGTACGCGTTGATTTACGTACTCATGCTACACTTGTTGCACGTTTTGTGCAGGTACATATATGTCTGGTGGTCTTTTGTGCGGAGAGACGCGGCTATTGCGGGGACTTTACAGTGAGTTGCATTTCATGTTACGGTTCACAGCTTGTAGAGTCTCCATCAGAGATATGTATATTCTCCTATCTAATTTGTATTCCAGACAGATGTTGTATTTTTATTCAATTTCCTAGTTGATGTTCATGCACTTGTGACACCGGATTTTGGGGGTTTTCTTTAGGTTATTCATTATGGTGATTCGTGTAAATATTTTTATTTACTCTGTAAATTCTATTTTATAATGTTCAATTAAGGAAAATTATGATTTCAAATAATAAAATGAGTAATTAAATTGGTAAATCATCGTTGGCTTGCTTGACGGCGACGTTAGGTGTCATCACGACCTATGGTGGATTTTGGGCATGACAATGAGTATCATTCTATTTGATGACAAGCAGGATCATTTCCTTCAGATTTGGCTATCTTCTGTCTTCAGTTCCATGTGTTGTTTTCTCATGTGATCATTAAATATGAACATAAATCACCCCATACAAATAGTCCCCCTGCTTTCCGGTGGCATAACTTTGTGTCGCCGTGAAGTTGGTAGAGATACCTTTCTTGACGAAAAATTCTCTGACACCCTCTAAAAAGTTTCTAACAGTTGATTAGACACACGTCTCTCCGTATTTAATATCCCGAATACGTGCCGTCCCACCATTCAGCATCACTCTTGCCGATTATCGAAATACTTTTGGCCACGATTTTAGCCACATATTCCTTTACTTATACGTATCAAACTTCTTCATTTACACTTCATAATTCCCTAGACTTTTTGGAACTCTCTTTATTCAACTCATACTTTGCTTTTCAACCTTTATTTAACCTTCTTCTTGAGAAAACACCTTCCTTCCTTTCTGATAAAAAATGGCCTCTTCTTCCATAAACCCTAGTTCCTCAAAGAACAAAGGCAAAGTTGATGACACTGCTCCTCTTACGGTAAGCACCATTATCCCGAAGAGTCTTGTTATGACTAAGGACTTCTAAGAGAATTATCCTTCCTCTCACCCTCGTACATGGTCTGTTAGCGTATACCCTTATTCCATCCGTCCTTCCAATATTCCTGTTGGGAAGGAAGACTACCATTGTTAAGATTTAGACATTATCGCTCCTGACCTGGCGGAGCGTATAACCTTACCCAAGAAGGGATTTACATATTTTTATATGTATCTCTTCACTTTGGGGCCGTTCTCTTTGAGTGGAGAACTTGAATCTATCATCGTGGAGTTCTGCATTCGCTACCAGGTATAGCTGGCACAAGTAAGTCCTTCTATGTGGAGGATAATCGCTTGTCTTCGGTGTCTGTTCCAAGATACGGGAGAGGATCTAACCTTAGCTCGATTGATGAACCTTTATTCCCCCAAGATCTTCCGTGAGGGAATGATAAATTTCAGCAAGTATGGACACCATGCTATGCTATCCAGCATGGATAATGACAACAATCGTGGGTAGATGGAACGATTCATTGCAGTCGCCACCAGTGACATCATTCAGGCCACGGCTTCGTCTTTTTCGGAATTATGGAACCGCACTCGTAAGTTCTCTACTTGCCTTTCCTTCTATTAAATATCGTATCATATTATTATTGACCCTTCTTCTTTTTTTTATTTCAGTGACTCGGTGTGTACCACCTAGGGTTGAAGGGTTGAACCAGTGGGTCCAGAAACTTTTGGACGTTACTACGCCCGAGACCCGCACGTGGAAAGAGCAGGTCCTTAAATAGGGGTGGAAGGACAAAAATCATAGTAAGTCAAACTCATCTTGTTTTTACCTTTCGTATCAAGAAGTTGTTTTAATCTTTCTCCTATTGAATCAGGTCTACCCTAGGGCTTAGTTGTCGTACCCGAGGAGGATGTTTCGGCTAATCCTGCTAATGCGGCGAGGCTGTTGCAAGAGGCTTTTACGCAAACAGGTGTCTCCGAGCCTGCTTCTGGTGCAAATGCTTCTTCTCGGAGTCCTCGACCGAAGAACAAGTAACCAAAAAGAAGATGTACCTCTGCAGACGGGCAAAGAGCGTCGCTCCTGAATCGTCTTCGAAAGTTGTGTTGATAAGCCCCTCACCCGAGTCATCCATAGATACCATGATAATTGACGATGATGGAGAAGCCAACGAAGAGGGGGCTTCTCTACATAAAATACAACGATCTTCCTTAGCTCAACAGATAGTTACACCAACCGAGGATGATGCCTTGACACTCTGGTGGGAGTATGAGATGGTAGAAAATGCCAACTCCAGCTTCCAAATCCCAGTCGTCATGCGCAGTACTGTGAGGCTGAGTATCGGGTCTCTACCGTCTTCAGTTGACGAGCAACCAATAACCAGCATTGCGCTTGCCACACACATTTCTCATCCTTCAACGCCATCAACTCCGTCTCCTTTTTCACCAACTCTTCCTTCGCCACCAGTAATTGCTACATCATCCCCACCGGTCGTGGTCTCCCGAGACAAGAACATCCCTTTCCCCCAGTCCCCAGTTCACCGGAATTTAGAGCGAAACTATACTGCCCCCTCTGAGGACCCACAAAGGAGGAGGAGTGTCACCCTCTCAGTTTCCACCGGATGTCATCTATTGTCCCGGCCGGTTGAGCTTGCTAACTATCTAAAGCCCTTGGCCTCAGATAAATATTGGGAGAAAATACAAACTCTCTTGGAAGAGTGTTTGCTGAACAACGCTATGCATAATGCAGCGACGGTAATAGTTTTTGTTTTCACTGTTGTTTCTTCTATTTGTGTAATGGAAATGTTTTGAATTTGCATTCTTGTCTTGTAGTCCAACTTCCTAGCTTCTGAGGGCCTTCAAAGGTGATAAGTGGGAATTTTGACTACTTATTAACACCTTTTTATTTTTGTTTTTGTCCGAAAGTAGTGATTTATGTTTCTGAAACTAATGAAATTATGCAAATTGCAGGAATGTCGAAAGTTTGGTCTCCAATGATGAAATCCAACTCAAAAAGGAGTATTCCCAATGACAAGGCAATAAAGGGCGCAGAAGTAAAGAGGTATTGTCCGCATAAGAAAGTGTGGACCGCAAAATTCCACCTGCGATCGCAAACCAAGCTAAAGAACCCAACAGGATTTTGACAAATGTGCGGACCGCAAAAGAATGGTGCAGCCGCTAAACAGGATCTGCACTGACAAATAATTCCAAGTGCAGAGAGTGTGTAGAAGACCAAGTCCTGACGCCTTGCTGAAGTGCGGACCGCACAAGAATTGTGAGGCTGTAGAAGATACTTTGTAGCCGCAATCCAGAAATGTGCGACTGCAGAATCCCATCTCCTACCAACTGAAGAAATCTGCGAACCGCACATGGAATTGTGCGGCCGTAAAACTTTTCGAGGGTCATTTTTGTTAGCGAATTTTGGCCCACTATAATAGACAAGTTTCACAATTTTAGGTCAAGTTTCGAAGTAAAAGGTTGTTGTAGCCGTTACCTTTTGCCATTCTAGGAAGTTTGTGATTATTTTAGTTCTTAAACATTATATTTTATCATTTTAATCTTTGATTATGAGTTTAATTATCTTTTCTTCTTTATTTTCTTCAATTTCCACTATGAGTAGCTAGATTTTTACTAGGGTTGTGACCCAAACCTAGTGTGTAAACCTTATGGGTACTTAATTTAATGCTTGTTTATGATTGGGTGTTAATTATTTAACTTAGTTCATGCTTAAATTTTAGAATTAATTGTTGAAAATATTGGTTCATGCCTTTTTTGACTTAGTCTCTACTTGAGAAAGGGGAACCTAGTCTAGGATAACTTGGCTAACAAAGAATTGGGCTAATTGAGAGTCTAATTAGCCTAATTAAAGTGTTTAAACTAGAGATAGTAATAACCCGACTTGAGCTCATATCAACTATTTTGTTTGATAGCCATTTGGACTTGAGAAATCCAAATTGAGAAAAGTCACTATTTGACCAAGAGGTATTGAGTGCATAATGTAGAGTTGAGAGCTATAATACACCTCAATCAACAAAACATGTATTGACATATTTAACCCATTAGGCGAACACCTAGATTATGGTCACATCCCTAGGCTTTTAAACTATTTGGAAAAGCACCAAAAATAATCGTTCATCTCTAGTTTCTTTTACTTAGCTTACAATTGTTACAGTAATAGTAGAAGTAGAAATCAAAACTCATTGTGGAAGTGCAAATTTAGTTAATCCATTCGCTTTCTTCAAGTATATACTCTTAACACCCCTTATAACTCCCTGTGGATTCGACTCCGACTCATAGTTGGGTAATTTATATTGCATACGACCATATTATATCTCTTATAGAGTTGTGTTGTGGACGTCATCAAAAGGTTGATTCGTGATAAGGAGGAATTTACCTCCGAGCAGGATCAACTTTTGGTCGAGCGAAATCAAATTGTTGCTCGCCTCTTGGAATTGGAAGCACGACCTGTTGAAGCTGTTGAATTGGAGGCTTTATTGCAGGAGAGTGAGCAAGAAGTAGTAACCCTTAGCCAAGAGGTTGTCCCATTAAGGACACAATTTGAAGAGACTAAGGCCAAATGGGTTGAAGTCCATAATACAGTCCTTGTTGCATCCGATCGTGAGGTTACCTATACTGAAAGATTGAATAATTTGGAGGCAGCCTTAAACTCCAAGGTTGAAAAACTTGTTTCTACCTAGAAAAGCATGACCGGTTGGAGGAAAAACATAAGAAAACCTTAGAGCATAATAAAATTTACAGCTCCACTGTCCGTGATTTTGAAGCCAGCCTTCGATCCATGAGATTCGCGTGAGAAAACCTCTCTGATGAAGTCTGCCAGCTTAAAGGAGAACTTCAGTGCCGAGTGGCTTCCCTCATTGTTGATAAAACATATGTTATGTATAGCATGAAGATAAAAACCTTGGCAGAGGCCAAAGCAGGTGTCATTGAATTTGATGCCGAAATCGCTAAGGCTCGTGAGCTGGAGTTAGATGCAAAAAGAGGTCTTCCGGCTTGATGCTACCGATTCTTCTGGTTCCGGTTCCGAGCTCTCAAGAACTAAAGAGGAACCGGAAGGCGATGATGAGGAAGGCCAAAGTGTTGAACCGGCAGCAAATCCACCTACTTCTCCTAGGGGCGTAGATGCTTCTCTTCCTCCGGGTTCCGGAGATGCAGCAGCTTAGTATTTGCTTTCCTTTTTGAACTTTTGTACTTGTGTTCTTTGGCACATTTATTATAAATAAAAACGCATTCTCGTTCAAGTATCATATAAATTTCCCTTTCTGCGTACTTTCGCTTAAACATTTGTGCAAGTTTGCTCTTTGCATTTTTTTCGTTTAAGTATTTGTGCAGGTTTTACTGTTTGTGTATAATTATTCAAGGCTTTGGGTATATTTTACCCCAAAAGCGTTTGGATTTCGGGCACAAGTTCTTCCAAAATCAACCCTTTATCGTGAGGGTTTTCATAAGAGAGGGCCATCTTAGGTTTATAGTGCTCTTGAAGAGGACGTCTCATGTTCATTAAGGCACAAGCATTTGAAGTACTTGTTTAACTTTCAAATGACAAAATTAATTCATCGTTCAGACAAGAAACAAGATAGAAACAAAAAGGACTTTTCTTTATTCCTTCCATTTTCTAAAGTACATAAGCATTTGTTGTGCTAAAAACAATTGTCATTTTTTGTGACTATCTTGTACAACTTATTGCTACGGGGCTGGCCGTGTAATCTATCCTGATGATACAACTATGTTTCCGGGTTTCGTATTCCGGTCGAAGTGGCAGTCGTTGTTTCTGTATCCTCATATCATTCCCCCATGTGTTTGAATGCGAAAAATGCAAATTTGAACATTGGGAGTTATACACCTTCGAGGATTCCACTAGTGAATTACTAGATAATCTTCAGTTCGATAACAAACTTTGCTTCCCCTTAGGAATTTATACTATCGAGCCAAAGATTATCTAACAATCCCCCAATGGCTTGCACTTGTGAACGATCGGGTAATCTTTGTTCGACGGCAAACTCAACTTCCCAATAGGAACTTTGCTATAGAGCAAAAAACTATCTAACCGCTCCGCAGTGGTTCTTTGCTTGTGTGTCTTGTCATTTAAAGGTCTTATTGCTGAAGCTTCCTTCGTAGTATGCTTTCCATTGCTGCCTCGTTAAAAACCTTGCCAAAAAAATCCAATTGGGACAAAAAATGGATGAAGGGAAAACGAGTGCAACACATACTTTCAGTACATGATGTTCATCAGCAATAGTATCTCTTGAGGTGTGCCACATTCCAGTTGCTTGGAAACTTTTCTCCATTTTGATTATCTAACTCGTATGACCCTTTCTCGGTGACAGCTGAAACTCGGTAGGGGCATTCCCATGTTGGACCTAGCTTCATCGCATTGAGTTCCCGGGTGTTCTGAGTTACTTTTCTAAAAACCAAGTATCATCTTTTTAAATAATGGAGGTTGGATCTTTGATTATAATATCTCTCTATTCTCTGTTTTTGGGCTGCCATCCTTATATGTGCCAAGTCCCTGCGTTCGGCGAGCAGCTCCAAATTGACCAATATTGCTTCATTGTTTGCTTCTTCGTTTGACCGAAAATACCTCAGGATAGGTTCACCTACTTCCACCAGGATCAGACCTTCTACCCCGTATACAAGAGAAAAAGGAGTTTCCTCTGTGCTTGATTTGGTTGTTGTTAGATATGCCCCTAGTACACCTAGCAACTCTTCGGGCCATTTTCCTTTAATTGCCTCCAATCTCTTTTGAGATTTTATATAATCAATGTGTTCATTGATTCTGCTTGGACGTTTACGCTAGGATGATAAGGTGACGATGTGATCCTATTGATTTACAAATCTTCGAGGAACTTTGTGACCTTTGCGCATATAAATTGAGGCCCATTGTCACAAGATCTCTCCTTTGGTATCCCAAATCTGCAAATTATATTCTCCCACAAGAAATCTACCATTTCACGTTCACCAATGTTCTGATAAGGACCTGCTTCAACCACTTAGAAAAATAGTCAGCTAAAATCAAAAGAAATCTTACCTTACCGGGGGCCAGTGGCAGTGGTCCGACGATATCCATTCTCCATTTAATGAATGACCATGGTGACAGAACTAAGTACAATTGCTCTGCCGGTTGATGTACCAATGGTGCGTAGCGTTGGAATTTATTACATTTTTGAACATAAGCTTTGGTGTCTTGTTCTATCCGGGGCCAATAGTATCCTGCTCTAATTAACTTGAGCACCAAGGAATATGTGCCCGAGTGATTTCCGCAGATCCCTTCGTGTACTTCTCACATCACATAGTTAGCTTCGAAGGCTCCCAAACCCCAGGCCAATGGCCTTGGAAAGATTTTATGTATAGTTGACCTCCTTTAATACTATATCGTGTTGCCTTAGAATGTAGCTCCGGAGATGCCTTGGGATCTTCAAACAGTTTCCCGTGTTCGAGGTAGTTAATAATTTTGTTTCTCCAGTCCTATACCAAATTAGTCGCATTTACCTCGTAATAGCTATCTGTGTCCAATACCGAGTGCATAAGTTGTACAACTGCACTGGAGTCTGATCCTTTCATTTCCATAAACGATCTAAGGTTAGTTAGTGCATCTGCTTCTGCATTTTCTTCCCTCGGGATATGCATAATTGACCACTCCCGGAATCGAGCGATCAGAGCCTGAACCTTCATTACGTATTGTTGCATGTGTTCCTCCTTGGCTTCAAAGATCTCGTAGACCGAATTTACCACCAACTGGGAATCGCATTTGATTTCTATGACCTCAGAGTCCAGTCCCCAGGCAAATTCGAGCCCTGCATCAAAGCTTCATACTTCGCTTCATTGCTAGTCAGAGGAACAATTCTTATGGCTTTCCTTAAGGTTTCTCCCAAAGGAATGGTTAATACTATACCGAGCCCGGACCATTTCACATTGGAAGCTCCATCCGTGAATAATTTCCAAACTCTTGATGTCGATTCCGACACCATTACTGCTTATTTGGTAGCCAAAGGTAAAAATTCTGGACTGAAATCAGCCACAAAGTCAGCCAAAACTAGTTACTGAATTGCAGTCCTGGGTTTGTATTCTATGTCAAATTCGATTATTTCGATGGCCCATTTGGCCAGCCTACCTGAGAGTTCAGGTTTATGGAGAATATTCCGCAGGGGAAAATTGGTCACCATAGCTATCGGATGACATTAGAAATAAGGCCTTAGCTTTCGAGCGGGGACTACGAGGGCTAAGGCCAATTTTTCCAGATGTGGGTAGCGAGTTTCTGCTCCCGTTAAAATTTTACTAATGTAGTAAATAGGATATTGCTTACCTTCATCCTCACGGACTAAAACAGCACTTACCGCAACCTCCGAGACCGCTAAGTAGATTAGTAATTGTTCGCCCTCCTCCGGTTTTGACAATAATAGAGGACTTAACAAATACCTTTTCAGATCCTTCAAAGCATGTTAGCATTCCAGTGTCCACTCAAGTTATTCTTCTTCTTGAGAAGTGCGCTCATAGCGGCCAATCTCATTGTTAGCCTTTAGACCTCTTTTATGCTTGATAGCTAGTCCGGGATGTCTTTGATGGCTTTGATTTTATTCGGGTTAACCTTGACCCCCCTTTGTGATGCTAGGAATCCCAGGAATTTACCGGAGCTGACCCCGAACGCACACTTCTCGTGGTTAAGCTTCATGTTGTGCTTCCTTAGAATGTCAAAAGTTTCTTGCAAGTATTTAAGATGATCACCTACGTTCAAATACTTAACAAGCACATCATCTATGTAAACTTCCATGGTTTTCCCTATTTGCTTTTCAAATATCTTGTTCACGAGTCGTTGATAAGTGGCCGTAGCGTTCTTTAGCCCGAAGGACATCACATTGTAACAATATGTGCCGAAATTCGTAATAAACGAAGTATTTTCCTGATCCTCGGGGTTCATTTTGATTTGGTTGTACCTAGAGTAAGCATCGAGAAAACTTATAAACTCGTGCCTGGCCGTCGAATCAATCATTTGATTAATGTTTGGCAATAGGAACGAGTATTTCAGGCACGCCTTATTTAAGTCCTTATAATCTATGCACATGAAAAATATATTATTCTTCTTAGGAACTACTACTACGTTAGCTAGCTAATCGGGATATTTTACTTCTCGAATTGAACCGATATTAAGCAAGCGAGTTACCTATCCTTTGACAACTTTGTTTCCGACCTCGGCTATAGGACGTTTTTACTGTCTCCCCGGAGGGATGCTGGGGTCCGGGCTTAGCTTGTTCATGGCCACTTCTGGTGGGATACCTGTCATATCCGCATGCGACCACGTAAAACAATCGACACTAAATTTAAGGAATTCAATAAATCCATACCTGAGCTCGGGGTGCAGTTCTGTCCCCATGGAACTTCCTTTCTAAGAACTTTTCGAACAATGCGACTTGTTCAAGTTCCTCCACTATAGATATGGTTGCGTCCGTATCTTCTCAGAACAATCCTTGTAAATTTTCTAAAGCATTTTCTTTTCTTTTCTTTTGTTCTCTTTTCTTTTCTAGGGAGTTCCATTGATTCTGACATTCTTTCTGATTCTGATTCTGAAATTATCACCATATGATCGGTATGGTGGACGATCCCAGCCCGATCGCCTGGACCCTATTCTTGTGGTGCCTTACAGTTCAAGGTTCTAGCATGCTCGCATTTTTGTGCCTTGCCATGGCACTTCTATCATAGTGCCCGAACCAACGGTACACTAATCTCCAACTCTGGCACGAGTAGTTTCGGGGTAACATAAACCACTAGAGGCTATTAACCCTTCTCAGTGATCTATGAAAACTCCCAAAATATTCTTCTGAGTGATTCTTGTATCACAAAATCTAAAACAATGATATATCTCCGCAGTTATCATCAAAATAGTTCCATAAAATCATGTAAAAGAAATTTTGATAGTTTATACATTAAAGAAATATATACAAGTCATGGATGCATGAGACATGATTTACGGAATAATATACTATTCTTGAGTTATTAACCATGATAATCATCTAAGATCCTTTCTATAATTCTAATGGATAATGTGAGTTCACTTGTTCCATTCAGAGCCCATATTAACGTCCTATACAATCCAACAAATACTTATGTCATGATATTTTGAGAAGACAACTTTAGTAAAAGCATTGTCTCTACTCACCTTGATTCCTTGCTTCTGAATACCTTCATTTACTCCAATCCAATAGGTTCAACTCACCAAACAAATCTATACATAGTTAATTTAAAAATCAATATTAGAAGTTCCAAGATTTCCCATATATATAAACCCTAGGTTTGATTCTTCTCTCCTTCTAAAGTTCATCGTTAATATAAGTTTTTTTTAGTAGTTTCTAGGAACAAATATCAACCATAAACCTCTCTAACAATTGTGGTTGAAAGCGGTTACGAAATTTACCTTGAATCGTGAAACCTTAGGTTAGCGGAGAGACTTTGTTCTTGAGTTCTTGTTGAGAATCTAGCGATCTTGAGATGGAATAATATTAAAATTGATGTTTAGAAGTAGTATTCTAATGTTAATCGCATTGAAAACTCACCTTAAGTAGTATGAGGACCCTTGGATGACTTGAGGATGATAGGGGAAATTTATTCTTTAAAGAATGAGTTAAAATTGATGTTTAGAAGTAGTATTCTAATGTTAATCGCATTGAAAACTCATCTTTAGTATGAGGACCCTTGGATGACTTGAGGATGAGAGGGAAGATTAAATCTTTAAAGAATGAGGCTATTTTCTCTCTCCGCCCCTTTATTTCAATTTCGTGCCTTCGGTGTCACGGTCAGCGCCCAGCGCCACACAAAATGCCCCAAATAAAATTACTTCTGATTTTGGCGTTCTGATTAGCGCCTGGCGAACCCCTGGGCGCCTAAAACGCGGTCCATTTTTCTGACAGGATAGTTTTCAGTAAAACACCTATAACTTTTTATAGGAACATCGAAATGATGAACTGTTTAAAGTGTTAGAAACTAGACTTCAAGGGCCTCAATTCATTATATTATATATTAATAGATATGATCATTGAAACTTAGGTCATGTGCGGCTAAGGTCATTTTCATCCCTTAAACAACTCCAATGGATTCCAATTTATTCATCTCCCCTTCTAACCATCCATTCAATCTTCTATACATAAGTTTTATTATTTTATGCCTTCATAACTTTTTATATACCTTTGTGTCCTACTTAGAGCTTGAGCGAGAGCATAATACTTAGCAAAATTTTTCCGAGACTTTACAACACTAACATGAGAAATACTGGATTTTAGATAAATCTATAGTTTTCTTAAACATTTTCTAAATTTGCTCTCTCCAATCTCGTTTTGATAAGCTTATCTTATTAATTATTTATATGTTCATTACATAATTAAGAAGAAATAAATATTCCTTAATAATATGGCCAAGCCTCTTTACAATGACGTAGTTTGTGCGGACAAATTTTTACTGCTATAGTAAAGAGTAGGTATAAAGAACATATATTATGACATAACATAAATTAAAGAATTGGTTTCAAAGAAAGCTCGACTGTTATGATGAAGTATTGTTATGGAAGATAACTGTTATAAAAAGTATGATTGTATTTCAATCAATCATGACATAATATGATCGAACTTTAATCAAATTCTACTTTGTAGAGTCCCTTCATTAATTGTTTTATAAATCTTGTAACTCAAGTTTAATGTAGGATTTAAACTTATACTATGGTTATATAGTGTTCGATAATCAACCATATTTAATGTGGTTAAATAAATCCAGTAAGTAAAATGATTGAAGTTTAAAACCTATAAATTAAAATTTTCGAGTGCGCCTCTATTGTCATTAACATGTACTACCAAACTGATAGCAAGACATGACATCTAGTTAATATTTACACTAAATTATATTAATATACTATGAGTAAGTAATTCAATAATGTGAGACTATTAATTATAGTACGTGATAAAAATATAAATTTAATAACATAATAAATTTTTACGCGATCAGGAGGTGACAGGTACGAGCTGTGGAAACAACCTCTTGCAATGCAAAGTAAGACTGTGTACAATAGAACGTTGTGATCCGATCCTTTTTCGAACCCCCGCATAGCAGGAGCTTAGTGCACCAGACTGCCATTATTTTAAAGTAACATTCTTTGGGAAAACATGCAAGCATACATGATACTATACACCTGCCATGGTTAGTAGGGGAGATTTTAATGAAGTAGTAAGAGTCTCTGAAAAATTTGATGGTAATTCACTTAGTGTGATAAATTCTTATGATGTCGTAATCATTGTCAATTAATTGATCTTGACTATCAAGGTAGCAAATACACATGGACAAACAGACGTATGTTTAATTATAGGTTTCTAAAGCGATTAGATAGATGTGTTGGGAATTATGAGTGGCTTAATAAGTTTCCGGACGTATATGTCCAACATTACCTAGAGCACACTCTGATCATTGCCCGTTATTAATTAATCTACATAAAAATTTCAAACGAGATCGAATCTTCAAATTTGAAACAATCTAGACATGACATCTTCAATTCAATTCCCTAATTCAAAATAATTGACCCCTAATAAGCATATTTTTAACGCCATTGAGGATTTTACTGAAAATGTCCAAGAATAAAACAAATCCACTTTTGGAAACAATTTTTAAGGAAAAAAAACACTTTTAGCTAGACTAAAAGGTATACAAATGTCTCCTAGGTACCCTACGAGCACCTTTTTATACTATTTAGAAATTGACCTTATAAACAAATACAATGAAATATTGCGACTCAAAGTATTGCTCTATTTCTACCAAAAGTATTGCTCGTATATTGCACCTTCTGTCATAACCTTTTGCCATGAAGTTTTTACTATCAAATACATTCCGCCAATAGTAAACAAAACGTTTTTGTGTCTCAATTCAAAATTTTTGCATCCATCTTCAATTACCCAATATAGACCCATTAGCCTTTGTAATACGCTTTATAAACTCATAATAATAATTATAGTTAATAAAATCATGTCACGATCCAAAATCTATTAAAGGTCGTGATGGCGCCGGACACCGCTGTCAGGCAAGCCAAAAATAAATTCTTAATTTGGTTCTCATTTTAATATTTTTGAAATCATATTTCCTTTAATTAAAAAGTAAAAGATGAAATCTACATAATAAATAATAATATTTTTTTTAACAATCTCAATACATGACAACCCATAATCATCCCAGAACCCGGTGTCACAAGTGCATGAGCCTCAACTAGGAATATAAAATAAAATACAATATTTGTCCAAAATACAAATTTAGACAGGAGAAATATAAATACTCTGAAGGAGACTCTGCTGGCTGCGGATTGTAGTATAGAATGCAGCTCACCTAAGTCTCCACCATAACCGCGCCTCTGCGCCCATAAGGCCACTAAACATATATGTACCTGCACAAAAATATGCAGCAAGTATAGTATGAGTACGTAAATCAATGCGTACCCAGTAAGTATCCCGCCTAACCTTAAAGAAATAGTGACGAGGGGTCGACTTCGACATTTACTATAGGCTATAAATAAAATATCAATGATATAATTAAGCATGGATTATATAAAATATTTGCAAGCTCAATATTTTGAAGTAAGTAAGCAGTTCTTTTATAATTAAGAAATCTCCAAATTTATTTCCCATTATTTAATAATTTATCTCAGGCCAAAGAGGCAATATCCTTTATTGTAAATTCCAAAGCAATCAAATTCAATCATGTGCAAATCATGCAGAGGTCGTACGACCAGCTCCAATATAAATATTTAAACTGTGCACTGCCGAGGGTCGAACGGCGTGAACCATAGATGCATCTATTAAATCTGCTGAGGCGTTCGGCCCTCTCCACAAAACGATAAACACATTCAAACAACCAAGTCAAGAATTTATTAAAGGGCAATTATTCAAGGAAATGCCAAATTCTCATTTAACAGTCAAGAGAACGAATTCTATCCTTTTCAAATTCCTTTACCAAGTTCAATGTGATCTAAGCAAATCAAATTAACAAGAAGGTTGCAACATCGCAAGTATAGCATGATTTGGATCCTAGACTACCCGGACTTAAGTATAATAGTAGCTACGCGCGGACTCTCATCACCTCGTGCGTACGTAGCCCCAACAAATAAGAGCACATGATGATTTGATTCACCTATGGGGTTAATTCTCTCTTACAAGGTTAGAAAGGAGACTTACCTCGCTCCGCAAATTCCATAACCGGCTCCAAAGCCTCTCCAACAACTTAAACAGATGCCCAACGCTCCAAAACTAGTCAATAAATGTGCAAACCCATAAATATATACTCTAATACTCTTTATAATTCAATTTACAATAATTTCCAACTCCGCTCGAAAAGTCGATAAAAATCACCATCGGGCCCACGAGCCCGGATTCCGAAAATTTTCGAAGATAAACATTACCCATAACCCCACAAACTCATATGTATAATTCATTCTAAATTTCATGCCCAAATTCGTGGTTAAAATTCAAAGATATAAATTTTTAGGTTTTCCTTAAAAATCTCAAATTTCTACGAATGTTCATGCTTGAATCCATATAAAAACCATGTATTTATCTAGGCATGGATGAGAATAACTTACCTTGGCTTATATGATAAAAAAATCTACACTTGAAGCTCTCCAAAAATCGCCCAACCAAGAGAGAATGGAAGAAAATGAGCCAATTCCTCGTTCTTAAAGAAACACACTGCCCAGCGATCTCTCGCACATGTGGTCACTTGACCGTTTCTGCGGCTCCATTCACGCTTTTGCGCCTTCGCTTCTGTGTGTGATGACCTGATAGGTCATCTTATGTTTTAAAACCCTATTATGTGATTCAAAGCCTTAAAAATATCATTTTTACCCTCCTCGAGTTGCGTGCACAGTCCAGGCGTGTTTTCGGAAAACTTTTATGTTAAAAACTGTGAAAAATATGCAATTTTACTTTGAAAATAATTTGAGTTGACTTTGGTAAACATTGTAAGTAAACGGACCCGGATCTATATTTTAATGGTCCCGATAGATCTGTATCGTAATTTGGGACCAGGGCGTATACCCGGAATCGAATTCCGAAGTCCCTTTCAAGATTTGATTTTATTGATACCGGGTCTGTATTTTGGTTTTGGAGCCCTGTACAGGTCTACTATAATATTTATGACTTGTATCTCGAATTTGGCGAGAAACATAGTTGATTTGACGTGATTCGTACGTTCAGTTGTGAAAATAAAAGTTTTAAAGTTTTCTTGAAAATTCCATTTGATTTGGTGTTTGAATCATAGTTCTAAGCGTTATTTTGCTGTTTTGGTCGAGCAAGCGAGTTCGTATGATGTTTTGGGACTTGTGTGCATGTTTGGTTTGGAGCCCCGAGGGCTCGGGTGAGTTTCGGATAGGCTACGAGATGATTTGAACTTAGAAATTCTAGTTTGTCTGCAGTTTCAGGTGCCTTCTGGTTTCCTTCTTCATGTTCGCGAAGGCATTCTCGCGAACGCGATGTGTGAACTGGGCTGGGTGGGTTTTTCTCCTATGCGAACGCGAGACTACTGTCGCGAACGCGGAGCATTAGGGGGATTGCTCTACGCGAACGTGAACTGTCACACGCGAACGCGTAGCAATAGGCAGGCTAGGAAGGGAAATCAGGGGTGACGCTATGCGAACGAGAGCCCTGTCTCGCGAACGCGAAGGTGAGGCGGGCTATACCTTCGGGAACGCATTGAGTCTCCCATAATCGCGTAAGCCGTTAAGGCTCTGCTCTTCGCGAACGCATCAGTGTTCACGCGAACGCGATGAACACTGACACCCAGTGATAAAACAGTCCCAATTACAAAATATTGCCATTCTTTCAAAAACTTCATAACTGAAAGACCTAGAGGCGATTCTCCCATAAGATGTTCTTCCCCAATTTATTGGTAGGTGATTCTAACCTACTTTCTTTCAATTACCCATTGCATTCCATAAGGTTTTAACCTAAAAATCTAGGATTTTCATGATAGAAATTGGGGGTTTGGGTAGAATTAGGGATTTTTGCATAACTGGAATTTAGACCTCGAATTGAGGTCGGATTTCAAAATAAATTATATAATCAGGCTCGGGGTGAATGGGTGAATGGATTTTGGTCCGAACCTTGGGTTTTGACCAAGCGGAGCCGAGGTCGATTTTTGACTTTTTGGGGGAAAGTTTTGGGAATCTAAATTTATGTATTGTAATTGATTTCTTTAGCAATATTTGATATTATTGAGTTGTTTGTGGATAAATACGAGTGGTTTGGAGGCAGATTCTAGAGAAAAAGCGGTAATTGATCATTGAGTGGCCTTTGGAGCGAGGTAAGTATTGTGTCTAACCTTGACTTGAGGGAATAGAACTTGTTTCTCTATTTGCTACATGTTTAGATGTTGGGGAACAACGTATATGTGAGGTGACGAGTACTTATGCGTTATAGTCCGGTTAAAGCATGCGGGCGGAGGCTTGGTTTCTTGCAATTATAGCTTCCTTTGTTCATATTATCCATGTTTAGACTAGTATTGTTAAATGGATCGTTCTTATCATGTTTACGGATCTTCTGGTGATAATTTAGTATTGATTTCGAAGTTGAGGTTGATATTGTAGAACCAAATGTTGAAGTAAAGCTTGTTCTTGTTATTCTATCTCCATATTGTTATTTGTTCTTTGCATTATGGTAAGGGAGAGTGTTAATGCACGAAGGGTGATGCCGTGTCATATTATGAGTGTTAATGCACGAAGGGTGATGCCGTGCCATATTGTGAGTGTTAATGCACAAAGGGTGATGTTGTGCCATGTTGTGAGTGTTAATGCACGAAGGGTGATGTTGTGCCATATTGTGAGTGTTAATGCACGAAGGGTGATGACGTGCCATGTTATGAGAGTTAATGCACGATGGGTGATGTCGTGGCGTATCTGTTGATTTATATTATGAGGCTGAGAGTAAAAGCACGAAGAGTGATGCCGTGCAATTTTCTTCATTGTGTTTAGTTGTTTTCACTGGTTAAAAGCATATTGACTGTTCTGGTTATCATTTCCATTGTATCTCCTATATCTTGTTCCCTTTTAGCATGTCCCCCTCCCAATATTATATGTTTAGTTGTTACTGTTGTTTTCTTGTACATATACTGTTATCTGCACAGGTTTGTTATGTAGGTGTCTTAGCGTAGCCTCGTCACTACTTCGTCGAGGTTAGGCTCGACACTTACAAATACATGGGGTCGATTGTACTGATACTGCACTCTGCACTTCCTGTACAGATTTTAGTATTGGTCCCAGCTGATCGAGAGGTGTAGCAGCTCGGACTGGTTCATAGGAGACTCAAGATAGATCTGTTGGCGTTCGCAGACCTTGAAGTCCCCGTCTATCTTTTCAGTTTCTTTTTACTGTTTCTTTCGTTCAAACAGTTGTATTTCTTTCAGACTTTTACTTGTAGTAAATCCTAGATGTTCGTGAATTGTGACTCCAGATCCGGGTGGTAGTAATTAATGAAGTTTTTATATTATTACGCAATCGCTGTATTTTAATTTAGCTTATTTTCTGTAATTTACTGAATTGAATAAGGATTGGCTTAATAATTCTCTAACGTAGGCTTGCCTAGCAAGTGGACTGTTAGGCGCCATCACGGTCCCGACGGTGAAAATTCCGGGTCGTGACAAGTTGGTATCAGAGCACTAGGTTGCCTAGGTCTCACAATTCATGAGCGAGCTTAGTAGAGTCTAGGGGATCGGTATGGAGACGTCTGTACTTATCTCCCAGAGGCTATGAAGTTTAGGAACAAATGTTACTTCTATTATTCTCTGTTGTACAATTTTATTCTATCATTGCTGATTGAAATCTTCTATTCTTGTCCTTCCGCGGATGGCGAGAACACGTACTGCTTCTTCAACTGAGCACCAGCCAGAGCCTCTGGTGGCAGCTCCTCCGAGGGGAAGAGGTCGAGGTCGTGCCAAAGGCCGAGGCAGGGGCAGAGCTCAGTCCAGAGCTCGAGCACCAGCACCAGCGATGGAGCCTCAGGTAGAGTTTGATGAGGAGGTTCCATCCCAGGCTATGCCTGTCGGACCAGCTCAGGTCCCGGAGGGGTTCATTTCCACCCCAGTGCTTCAGGACGCTTTGGTCCGTTTGGTAGGCCTTATGGAGAGTGTGGCCCAGACTACCGCATTTTCCATGGCACCAGCCGTCTCTCAGGCTGGAGGAGCAGTCGAGACTCCTGCTACTCATACTCCAGAGTAGATGGCTCCCCAGTACCAGACTCCAACAACTCATCTAGTTGGAGCAGTTCATTCGGTTGTTGCGGCACAGACCGGTGATGGGTGAGTTATGTCTTCTGAGGCTTTGTGGAGATTGGACAGGTTTACCAAGCTCTTTCCAGTTCACTTCAGTGGTGCTCCTTCAGAGGATCCCCAGAAGTATCTTTACAGCTGTCATAAGGTGCTACGAAACATGGGTATAGTGGAGACCAATGGGGTCGATTTCGCTGCATTTCAGATGACCGATTCCGCCAAGAAATGGTGGAGAGATTATTTGTTGACCAGACCAGCGGGGTCGCCTGCTTTTACTTGGGACCAGTTTTCTCAGCTCTTTCTAGAGAAGTTTCTCCCTATCACACTGAGAGAGGAGCACCATCGTCAGTTCGAGCGTCTCCAGCAGGGCAGTATGACTGTTACTCAGTATGAGACCTCTTTTGTGGATTAGACCCGTCATGCTCTTCTTCTGCTTCCTACCGAGAGAGGGAGGGTGAGGAGGTTTTTTGACGGACTTTCTCAACCTATCAGATTGCAGATGGCTAAAGAGACTGGGAGTGAGATTTCTTTTCAGGCGGCTACCAATGTCGCCAGGCGAGTTGAGATGGTTCTTGCTCAGGGAGGTCAGGGGTCTGACAAGAGACCACGTCATTCCTGGGGTTCATCGGTGCCTCATTTGGAGGCAAGGGTACTTTTGGTAGAGGCCATCCTCCCAAGCCATTTCATTCAGCACTCCAGGCATCCCATGGTGCTTCAGGGAGTCGTGGTCCTTATGTGCCTTATTCCGACCAGCTAGCCTATAGTGCACCACCAGCTCCTATTAGTGCACCTCTGCTCCAGAATTTTCAAGGTGGTTACTCAAGTCGATAGGGTCAGTTTCAGGGTTAGCAGTCACAGCAGCCGAGGTCATATTATACTTGTGGTGATCCAAGGCACATTGCTAGATTTTGCCCTTGGGCATCGGGCAGCTCACAGCATCAGGGTTCTCGTGCCATGGTTCAGGCACCAGTTGCTGCACCACCTGCTCACCCAACCAGAGGCAGGGGTCAGGAAGCCAGAGGTAGAGGCCAGACTATTAGAGGTGGAGGTCAGGCCATTAGAGGTGGAGGCCAGCCAGCTAGAGGTCATCCTAGGGACATAGTTCAGGGTAATGGGGCCCAGCCCCAGTATTATGCTTTTCTAACCAGGCCTGAGGCTGAGTCATCTGACGTTGTTATCACGGGTATTGTTTTATTTTGCAGTAGAGATGCTTCAGTTTTATTTGATCCGGGTTCTACTTATTCCTACGTGTCATCCTATTTTGCTTCATATTTGGTTGTGCTTCGTGATTCTTTGAGTATTCGTGTGTTTGTGTCCACACCTGTGGGAGATGTTATTGTTGTACATCATGTTTATCGTTTGTGTGTGGTCACCATTGGGAGCCTTGAGACTAGTATAGATCTTCTACTTCTCGATATGGTCGATTTTGATGTTATCTTAGGTATGGATTTGCTGTCACCTTATCATGCTATATTGGACTGTCATGCTAAGACGGTGACCTTATCCTTGACGGGGTTGCCTCGATTATAGTAGAGAGGGACTCTAGGCCGTTCTACCAGTAGGGTTATCTCTTATATGAAGGCTCGGCGTATGGTCGAGAAGGGGTGTCTAGCTTATTTGGCTTATGTCCGTGATTCTTGTGCGGAGGTTCCCTCCATGGATTCAGTACCCGTTGTTCGTGAGTTTCCAGAGGTGTTTCCTATAGACCTGCCGGGGATACCACCCGACAGGGATATTGATTTCTGTATTGATTTGGCTCCAGGCACTCAGTCCATCTCTATTCCGCCATACCGTATGGCCCCGCAAGAGTTGAAAGAATTAAAGGAACATATACAAGATTCGCTTGATAAGGGCTTCATTAGACCTAAAGTCTCGACCTGGGGTGCACCTGTGTTGTTTGTGAATAAGAAGGATTGATCGATGAGGATGTGCATAGATTATCAGTAGTTGAACAAAGTCACCATCAAGAACAAGTATCTATTGCCGAGAATTGACAATTTATATGATCAGCTTCAGGGTGCCAAGTTGTTTTCGAAGATTGAGTTGAGAACTGGCTACCATCAATTGAGGATTAGGGCATTCGATGTCCCTAAGATAGCTTTTCGGACTCGTTACGGGCATTATGAGTATCTGGTGATGTCCTTTGGGTTAACAAATGCCTCAGTAGCATTCATGGATTTGATGAGCCGAGTATTTAAGACTTATTTGGACTCTTTTATGATCGTGTTCATTGATGATATCTTGATCTACTCCCGCAGTCGAGAGGAGCATGAGCATCATCTTAGGATTGTACATCAGACTCTGAGAGCCAGCCAGTTATATGCTAAACTTTCAAAGTGCGAGTTTTGGCTAGATTCAGTCACTTTTTTTGGAGGCATTATCTTTACGGCGTGTCGTGTGAGGTCTTCACGGATCATCGGAGCCTTCAGTAATTGTTCAAGCAAAAGGATCTCAATTTGAGGCAGAGGAGGTGGCTGGAGCTATTGAAAGACTATGATATCACTATTTTGTACCACCCCGGGAAGGCCAATGTGGTGGTCGACACCTTGAGTAGAAAGGCAACGAGTATGGGCAGCTTGCGTTCATTCCAGTCGGTGAGAGGCCACTTGCATCATATGTTCAGACTTTAGCCAACCAGTTTGTGAGGTTGGATATTTCAGAGCCCAGCCGTGTTCTAACTTGTACAGTCGCTCGGTCTTCTTTGTTTGAGCATATCAAAGATCGGCAGTATAAAGACCCTCATTTGTTAGTCCTTAAGGATACAATGCGGGACGGTGGTGCCAAGCAGGTTACTGTCGGAGATGACAGAGTTTTGAGGATGCAGGGTCGTGTTTGTGTGCCTAATGTGGATGGACTTTGTGAGTTGATTCTTGATGAGACTCACAGTTCCTGGTATTCTATTCATCCGGGCACCGCCAAGATGTATCAGGACTTGTGGCAGCATTATTGGTGGAGGAGGATGAAGAAGGATATAGTTGTTTATGTAGCTCGGTGTCTAAATTATCAGCAAGTAAAGTATGACCATCAGAGATCTGGTGGTTTGCTTCAGATGATAGAGAATCCTGAGTAGAAGTGGGAGCGTATCACTATGGATTTCATTGTTGGACTCTCACAGACTCAGAGGAAGTTCGACGTAGTTTGGGTCATTGTGGACAGGCTGACTAAGTCAGCTCAATTCATTCATATGGCAGTTACCTATTCTTCGGAGCGGTTGGCACAGATTTACATCCGCGAGATCGTCCGTCTTCATGGTGTGCCCGTGTCTATCATTTCTGTTTGAGTTACATAGTTTACCTCGCACTTATGGAGGGCAGTACCACATGAGTTGGGTACGCGGGTTGAGGTGAGCACAACATTTCATCCTCAGACGGACGGGCAATCCGAGTCCACTATTCAAATCTTGGAGGATATGCTCTGCACATGTGTTATAGACTTCGGAGGATCGTGGAATCAGTTCTTGCCCCTTGCAGAGTTCGCCTACAATAACAGCTACCATTCGAGCATTCAGATGGCTCCCTATGAGGCATTATACGGTAGGCGGTGCCGGCCGCCAGTTGGGTTGATCGAGCCGGGGGAGGCTCGGTTGTTGGGTACAAATTTGGTACAGTATGCCTTGGATAAGGTCAAGATTATTCAGGATCGACTTTGCACAGCTCAGTCCAGGCAGAAGAGTTATGCCGACCGTATAGTTTGTGATGTTGCATTCATGATCGGAGAGAGAGTAATTCTTCGGGTATCACCCATGAAGGGTGTAATTAGATTCGGAAAGAAGTTCAAGTTGAGCCCTAGGTATATCAGACCTTTTGAGATTCTGGAGAGAGTGGGAGAGGTGGCTTACAGGCTTGCATTACCACCTAGTTTAGCAATTGTTCATCCGGTATTTAAACTGTGATCTGTCACATGTGTTAGATTTCAGCTCTGTCCTTTTGGACAAGGATTTGACTTACGATGAGGAGTCGGTGGCTATTCTAGCCCGCCAGGTTTAACAACTGAGTTCTAAGAGTTATCCTTCAGTTCGAGTGTAGTGGAGACGTCATCCCGTTGAGGCAGCTACTTGGGACTCCGAGTCAGATATGTAGAGTAGATATCCACATCTTTTCACCAGCCCAGGTACTTTTCTATGTCCGTTCAAAGACGAACGGTTGTATTAGAGGTGGAGAATGTGATGACTCGATAGGTCATCTTATGTTTTAAAACCTAATTCTATGATCCAAAGCCTTAATTTTTACCCTCCTCGAGTTACATGCGCAGTCCAGACGTGTTTACGGAAAGCTTTTATGTTACAAAACTGTGAAAAATATGAAATTTTGCTTTGAAAACTATTTGAGTTGACTTTGGTCAATGTTTTGCGTAAACTGACTCGGATCTGTGTTTTGATGATCCTGGTAGGTCTGTATCGTAATTTGGGACCTGGGCATATGCCCAGAATTGAATTTCGAGGTCCCTAGCTCGAGATATGGAATTTTGGTAAAAACTTAAAAGTTTGAAAGTTTAATGATTCTAAGAATTGACTGATGTTTGGTTTTGTTGATACCGGGTCCGTATTTTAGTTTCGGAGCCCTG
The DNA here is from genome assembly GCA_000715115.1 of Nicotiana otophora. Classification (NCBI taxonomy): domain Eukaryota; kingdom Viridiplantae; phylum Streptophyta; class Magnoliopsida; order Solanales; family Solanaceae; genus Nicotiana; species Nicotiana otophora. Next base: position 50,765 of record AWOL01S0053478.1, read on the forward strand.
TACAGGTCCACTATAATATTTAAGACTTGTCTGTCGAATTTGGTGAGAAACAGAGTTGATTTGACGTGATTCGTATGTTCGGTTGTGAAAATAGAAGTTTAAAATTTTTCCTGAAAATTCTATTTGACTTGGTGTCTGATTCGTAGTTCTAGGCGTTATTTTAGTGTTTTGGTCGCGCGAGCGAGTTCGTATGATGTTTTGGGACTTGTGTGCATGTTTGGTTTGGAGCCCCGAGGGCTCGGGTGAGTTTCGGATAGGCTACGAGATGATTTGAACTTAGAAATTCTAGTTTGTCTGCAGTTTCAGGTGCCTTCTTGTTTCCTTCTTCGTGTTTGCGAAGATACTCTCGCAAACGCGATGTGTGAACTGGGTTGGGTGGGTTTTTCTCCTATGTTAACACGAGACTACTGTCGCAAACGCGGAGCATTGGGGGGATTGCTCTATGCAAACGCGAACTGTCACACGCGAACGCGTAGCAATAGGCAGGTTGGGAAGGGAAATCAGGGGTGATGCTATGCGAATGAGAGCCATGTCTCACGAACGCGAAGGTGAGGCGGGCTATACCTTCACGAACGCGTTGAGTCTCCCGCGATCGCGTAAGCCATTAAGGCTCTGCTCTTCCCGAACGCGTCAGTGTTCACACGAACGCGATGAACAATGACACCCAGTGATAAAACAATCCCAATTACAGGATTTTGCCATTCTTTCATAAATTTCAAACCTGAAAGACCTAGAGGCGATTCTCTGATAAGATTTTCTTCCCCAAATTGTTGGCAAGTGATTCTAACCTACTTTCATTCAATTACACATTGCATTCTATGAGTTTTCAACCTAAAGTTCTAGGATTTTCAGGATAGAAATTGGGGGTTTGGGTAGAATTAGGGATTTTTGCATAATTGGAATTTAAACCTTGAATTGAGGTCGGATTTCGAAATAAATTATATAATCGGTATCGAGGGTGAATGGGTGAATGGATTTTGGTCCGAACCTTGGGTTTTGACCAAGCGGGGCCGGGGTCGATTTTTGACTTTTTGAGGGAAAGTTTTGGGAATCTAAATTTATGCATTTTAAATTATTTCTTTAGATATATTTGATATTATTGGGTCATTTGTGGATAGATACGAGTGGTTTGGAGGTGGATTCTATAGGAAAAGAGGTAATTGAGCATTGAGTAGCCTTTGGAGAGAGGTAAGTGTTGTGTCTAACCTTGAGTTGAGGGAATAGAACTTATTTGTCTATTTGCTACATGTTTAGATGTTGGGGAACAACGCATGTGTGAGGTGACGAGTTCTTATGTGTTATAGTCAGGTTAAAGCATGTGGGCGGGGGCTTGATTTCTTGCAATTATAGCTTCCTTTGTTCATGTTATCCATGTTTAGACTAGTATTGTTAAATTGATCGTTCTTATCATGTTTACTGATCTTCTGGTGATAATTGAATATTGATTTCGAAGTTGAGGTTGATATTGTGGAACCAAATGTTGAAGTAAAGCTTGTACTTGTTATTCTATCTCCCTGTTGTTATTTGTTCTTTGCATTACGGTAAGGGAGAGTGTTAATGCACGAAGGGTGATGTCGTGTCATATTGTGAGTGTTAATGCACAATGGGTGATGTTGTGCCATGTTGTGAGTGTTAATGCACGAAGGGTGATGTCGTGTCATATTGTGAGTGTTAATGCACAAATGGTGATGTCGTGCCATATTGTGAGTGTTAATGCACAATGGGTGATGTTGTGCCATGTTGTGAGTGTTAATGCACGAAGGGTGATGTCGTGCCATATTGTGAGTGTTAATGCACGAAGGGTGATGTTGTGCCACGTTATGAGAGTTAATGCACGATAGGTGATGCCGTGTCGTATCTATTGATTTATATTGTGAGGCTGAGAGTAAAAGCACGAAGGGTGATACCGTGCAATTTTCTTCATTGTGTTTATTTGTTTTCACTGGTTAAAAGCATGTTGACTATTCTAGTTATCATTTCCGTTGTATCTCCTATATCATGTGCCCCGTTAGCATGTCCCCCTCCCAATAGTATATGTTTAGCTGTTACTGTTGTTTTCTTGTACATATATTGTTATCTACACAGGTTTGTTATGTAGGTGTCTTGTCGTAGCCTCGTCACTACTTCGTCGAGGTTAGGCTCGACACTTACCAGTAAATGGGGTCGGTTGTACTGATACTGCATTTTGCACTACCTGTGCAGATTTTGGTATTGGTCGCAGCTGATCGAGAGGCGTAGCAGCTCGGACTGGTTCATCGAAGACTCAAGGTAGATTTGTTGGCTTTCGCAGACTTTGAAGTTTTCGTCTATCTTTCCAGTTTCTTTTTACTGTTTCTTTCGTCCAAATAGTTGTATTTCTTTCAGATTTTACTTGTAGTAAATCCTAGAAGTTCGTGAATTGTGACTCCAGATCCGAGTGGTAGTAATTAATGAAGTTTTTATATTATTTTGCACTCGCTGTATTTCATTTTAGCTTATTTGTTGTCATTTACTGAATTGAATAAGGATTGGCTTAATAATTCTCTAACATCAACTTGCCTAGCAAGTAGAATGTTAGACGCCATCACGGTCTCGATGGTGGGAATTTCGGGTCGTGACACTGGGGCACCGCATGCACAGGTGCGGTCCTGTTTCTTCGGAACTCGACCGCATTTGCGGTCCCAGCCTTCCCCAGCCAAAACCGCTCTTGCTACCCTCATGGTCGCTTCTGCGGCTCCGCACCTGCGGCCATAACCTTGCAGGTGCGGTTACACCAGAAGATAGCAGCCTCAGCACCCATCCAAGTCCAAATTTGATCCGTTAAACATCTGGGATCCACACGAGGCCCTCGAGACCTCAACCAAATATACCAACACGTCCGAAAATACAACAACAACTTGCTCGAGGCCTCATATCACATCAAAAAACGTCGAAATCATGAATCGCACTCCAATTCAAGCTTAATGAACTTTAGAACTTTGAACTTCTATATTCAATGTCGAAACCTATCAAATCACGTCCGATTGACCTCAAATTTTGCACACAAGTCACATTCGACATTACGGACCGACTCCAACTTCCGGAATTGGAGCCCGACCCCGATATCAAAAAGTCCACTCCCGACCAAACTTCTCAAAAACCTTCAAATTTCCAACTTTCGCCAAATGACCCTGAAATGACATACGAGCCTCCAAATCCACATCCGGACACGCTCCCAATACCAAAATCACCATACGGAACTATTCCTAGACTCAAAATCACAAGCGGACATCAATAGCATTAAAATGCACTTCAGCCCAAATTTATGAAATTCTTCTAAAATGTCAACTTCCACAATAGGCACCGAAACATTCCCGGTCATCCAAAACCCGATCCGGACATACGCCCAAGTCCAAGATCATCATACAAACCTATTGGAATCTTCTAATTCCGATTCCAAGGTCGTTTACTCAAAAATCAAACCTTAGTCAATTCTTCTAACTTAAAGCTTCTGAAATTAGAATTTCTTTCCAAATCAACTCCGAACTTCCCGAAATTCAATTCCGATCACGCGTACAAATCATAATACTTGAAGTGAAGATGCTCAGGGCCTCAAACCGTTGAACGACGCGCTAGGGCTCAAAATGACCTGTCGGGTCATTACTTTCTCTCCCACTTAAACATACGTCCATCCTCGAATGTGCCAAGAACTGCTCTAGAGTTGTCTGAAATTATTGTTTAACACCCCGTGTACCTACCCATGCTACCACAACTTAGTTGAGCACATTATCTCAAGAAAATCTGAAGATTCTCCCCTTTATTTAGGCAAATAATCCTTAGAGCCAAATTCCAACATCCGAAATTCTCTACTAGGCTTGCTTCCAATATACGAACACCGTTTCAATCACTACACGATGTACCAATACATGATTGTATACTCTCACTGAATTCACACCATGCACCGCATTATTCATATGACCATAATAACATCCTCTGACGACAATGGCCGAAATCCCACGAATCTGATGCTCACAACACACCTCATGACACATATAATTCTTCTTCCAATTCTCGAAATGCCACGACAGAGAAGATGTGTAGAACTCATAGCCACCTACCGAATCACAATTTATGGAGTCCCTCCTCCCGATAAGAACCATTACCTCATTTTGGACTGATTAACAATATTTACTCTTTAATATGCTTTATATAAATCTGATCGTACTGATCCCAGGTCTAATAATCTCGTCTCACCCAGTAAAAGCTGCTCATGCAATAAGCCACCTCAGACGCTGCCAAAAGTCCCATATGATGCTACAATATGCCAACAAGCTAACAACTCGAATGTGATACATAAGGAAACGAACTCTGGAAAGATCTACTCAACCCACGTCACTAATTTAAACAACCGAAAAGATGTTATGCACCTTCCTTAGGAAACGAAAAGCAAAACACACAATAATAGCTATGGGAAATTGTACTCAATATCATATTGTTGCGGCGTGCAACCCGATCCACACATGATACCGTTGCGGCATGCAACCCGATCCAACAATGATACTCGTGGCGGCGTGCCACCCAATCCAAATAACATATCCGTGGCGGCGTGCCACCCGATCCAACCATATGCCCGTGGCGGCATGCCACCCGATCCACACATAAGAATCTAAAGAAAACACACATCGAGTCGTAATGCGTATACAAATGAAATGCCCGAATATCAACCATAAGCACGCCAAGTGCATAATACAAATCCTGGGGAGACGAGTAGCGTCATATGCAATAAAACTCAAGCACAACTAAGGTGCGATATATGATCTACATCTCGGGAGTCACCCTGCTCACATAATACCACCGCTACGCGGGACCTCAACATATTGTACAAATAATCAAGTCGTCATACAACCCACATGGCACAATAGAGTATTACATGAAATAGCCGGCGACGAAATTAACACCCCACGCCCGAATACTCTTCCATAAGGCATGCTATGCTGAATGAACACACCCAAGCTGGTGTAGAGTACACAACCACATTTGGACCCATCAACGGACCTCAAACCGATTCTGATCATACCATGCTTGTGCAAATAACCTCTCAAGGATCCATAATGACCATTTTCCTATGACACACAAGAACAACCATCGAATCCGAAATAAACTTTCACAACTCAAAACCAAATGAACCGAGCGCCCTTCAGGCATAAATTCCCACATTAGCGGTAGTACCACAATCTTCATACTTGGTTTTAAATCTTTAATCAATTAGGTAACTATATGTCATACTTATACAATCTTCCTGTAGGATGCACTCCCATGACCTTCCGCACCAGGTAATAAGTCCGCACCTCCATACTGCTGGCCACATTAATGTTGTAAAGCATATCAAGAATCCGCAAAATCAGTACAGAGAGCCTCTTACACAGGACACCGATCTCAGGTGACGCTAAAGACAATACCAGCTTACTCTAAACATCTGAATTTTTTCCCTGCTCATCTGAGCTCTTGACATTCTTGTCGACATCAACTGCAACCTTGATCCTCCACTTCCAATTGCCACGCCGCTCACTGCACCTAACATACCAATACGCAAAAGTACAAGAATTTCATCATAACTCCCGAACTACCAATAAGGTACACACTTCATCATATAGAAACCTTTTATTTAACTTATTTTAGGAGAACCATTGCCACACGTGACTGAAATCCCATAACCGTACAAAATACAACCCCACGTAGTGGTCTAAACCAACATGTCCCTTCTAGGATCCATCTACTCATAACAGGCTATAATAACTGAATACCTCCAAATAAATCAAATTACGGCGGCCGTCAAGCCTCGCACGTATCGCACCTGTAAAACTTAGCACGTTGAAGGACACGATCATTGCCATATCATGCCGATTCAACCATTGCTAACTGATCTGACTTCTTCTAATTTACTTGGGATTTGCCCTAGAACTAATAATAGCTCCATTCAAAGATCATGAACCCAAATCCGCACTCATCCTAAGTGACATTATTTCATGAGACCACGCTGTCTCAAAATCCATGAAACATCACATACTTTCCTTATACGCATATTCGCATCTTCAACTGGTACACCCATTCTGAAAATCCCTCTATGAATCTGAAGTTATTTCCTCTCATTCCCCCAATGCTACACCGCAGACCGATGATAACATAGAACACTCCAAGCTCCTTTCATAATCCACTGCAAAAGCTCGATACTTAACCATACTACTTGCTCAAAATCCTTATTCACCGCATTGTTGAGAATCACCCACTCTGGCTTGTTCCTGAATATAATCAAACTCCAAGGCCCTACTGGCACATTAACACCCTCTCAAAGAAGCAACCGGCTGAATTCCTTTCCTTGTACATCATATTTACACGAAGCATAAACTCTAAGTCTTCCCCAAACCCAAACATGAACCGATAAAATATAACACACATTCTTCAAATCCTTGGCTCAATTCACCACTGATGTTCTCTTTCCATAGTCGTAGCAACCCATCAATATGCCGATAACCAGAAACCTCACAAGTAGACAACCATGCAATCCAATCATAGGGGTGGGGATCTCCCGCTTAAGCTTGAAGCTATCATTACATGACCCTGGAACCTACCAAGATTTCTTCTTCCTTACTGACATGACCTTGCGCAATCGACCCGCCAAATTCCTCAAAATCTTCTTGTTAACCATTTCATGAACGCTTTAAATCACTAGCCACATTTACATATTCGACCTCTTACCGGATAGCCAGTAAATTTTTTCGTAGAAGCTTCATCAACACCGCGCAACAGTTAACCTACTCACCAGAAATAACCCATATGTGGAAATTCCATGCCGACATTTTCCAACAACGCTGCACCGAGTACAATTACCACGAAACCAATAACCCATCCTGAGCCTGTGCTCGTTCACCAATCGTACAAGTTTGTCCCCTTCTCATAGACATCAACTAAATGTGCGACAATACATTCCAATCCAAAGTCATGTTGTATCCTTCTTCATATAATGCAACTCATTTCCGTCGTATCCAACCCTTCTCCGTATAGCAGCCAATATTCCAAATTAAGTCCGTAGACTTAGTCACTATCCACCATGAGTTCCAAATCACTCTAAAATTTCCTCAACGCGCGTAGCTATCCGATCACAGAATCTATCTGATACTCTGCCACTCTCCCACTTTGGTCAAACCCTCTCCTTTAAGAAACTACTCGACCCTTGTTTCTCACACTTGGCCTTCTAGAAACTTAACCGCGACAAGATACCTCCCATATGTCTTTCCTCATCCTTTGCTTCCTAGTTGCTGACTTAAATCAAAATCTATCTCTATAGCACTTGAACCAATTGATCGCTACCAACTTTAAACCTCTCCAATGATCATCCTTCTCGAGCCATCAATATTAGGATTACCGATTCGATTCTGAACCACAGCATACTGCGACATCTGACAGTTGCTTCCCTGGCACTATTCACATTACTCCGCCCCAAAGGCGATTTGAAGAATGCCATAACACCGGAAAACTTAACGCATTCAATCAAGGATGATGACACCACATCTTGGATGAAGATTCCACCACACTTGAAAATACCAAGTCTCGTTACTCCATCAATCTAACCTGAACATTCTTAGTTCGATTGCCTTTCCCTCCACTGGAAATAAAATACTGAACCTCTGAATCACGCATTGCGAAAAAACTCCTCTCAATTCATTCATTGCCTCTACACGTAGACAAGTATCCTACCATTACTTTAATACTGTACGATAACAACTCATGAATATCATAACAATTGGTGCATAGCCCCAAAACCATCAGAAATACAGCTACTGAGCTGAGATGACAGAATATCCTTCCACAAGACGACGACATTAGCCCAAATCGAATATGCAGGGAGAAACATCCTTCTCCACATTAGTAGTGCTATTAAAATTCCTCGATTCCAAATTTAAAACAAGCACTTCACATCGCATAAGATTGAATATGAAGGAAATGAAGGCATAAGCCTCAAAGGAACCAAATCGCACGATGAGGAATCAAGAAAGGAAGTGCTCCTATCAGCCTGGTAGCCTCTCGAAGATAATTACAGATGTCTCTGTATGATCCGCAAGACTCTACTAGACTCGCTCATGACTAGTGAGACCCAAGTGAACCTAGTACTCTGATACCATGTTGTCACGACCCAAAATTCATTAAAGGTCGTGATGGCGCCGAGCACCGTTGTCAGGCAAGCCAAAAATAAATATTTAATTTGGTTCTCATTTTAATATTTTTGAAATCATATTTCCTTCAATTAAAAATTAAAAGATGGAATTTACAGAATAACAACAACAACAACCCAGTAAAATCTCACTAATGGGGTCTGGGGAGGGTAGTGTGTACGCAGACCTTACCCCTACCTCGAAGGAGTAGAGAGGCTGTTTCCGAAAGATCCTCGGCTCAAAAAAATAAAAAGACAAAATGATAAAATGACAAAAAGAAAACAATATTAGTATCACAACAACAATCATAGGATAAATAGGAACACCATGAAATTCAAAAGAAAGATGCAAAGCAAAGGGAGACAATATTAGTAAATATTAGTATCACCACAACAATCATAAGAAAAATAGGAACACCATGAAATCTAGAAGAAAGATGCAAAGCAAAAGCGATAGCTAGTAAATAGGACATGCACTTAAAAGTAAAATAGTAAGCCACAACATTGCCAATAGCTATCTTAGACAAAAACCCAACATGGCTAGTCCCACAATGGTACGAAGTAAGGCACGACTCAACTACCTCCTAACCTACAACCCTAATACTCGACCTCCACATCTTCCTATCAAGTGTCATGTCCTCGGAAATCTGGAGCCTCGCCATATCCTGCCTGATTACCTCTCCCCAATACTTCTTAGGTTTCCCTCTACCTCTTCTCGTTCACACCTCCATACCGGAGCATCTGGGCTTCTCCTCTGAACATGTCCGAACCATCTAAGCCTCGCTTCCCGCATCTTGTCATCAATGGGAGCCATATGCACCCATCAATGGGAGCCACATGGAATTTACAAAATAAATAATAATATTTTTTTTAACAATCTTAATACAGGACAACCCATAATCACCCCAGAACCCGGTGTCACAAGTGCATGAGCCTCAACTAGGAATGTAAAATAAAATGCAACATATGTCCGGATTATAAATTTGGATAGGAAAAATATAAATACTCTGAAGGAGATTCTGCTGGCTGCGGATCGTAGTATAGAATGCAACTCACCTAAGTCCCCACTATAACCGTGCCTTTATGCCCACAAGGCCATTAAACATATATGTACCTGCACAAAAATGTGCAGCAAGTGTAGTATGATTACGTAAATCAATGCGTACCCAGTAAGTATCTCGCCTAACCTCGAAGAAGCAGTGACGAGGGGTCGACTTCGACACTTACTATGGGCTATAAATAAAATATCAATGATATAATTAAGCATGGATTATATAAAACGGTTGCAAGCTCAATATTTTGAAGTAAGTAAGCAATTCTTTTATAATTAAGAAATCTCCAAATTTATTTCCCATTATTTAACAATTTATCTCAGGCCAATGAGGCAATATCCTTTACTGTAAATTCCAAAGCAATCAAATTCAATCATGCGCAAATCATGTCGAGGTCATTCGGCCCGCTCTAATATAAATATTTAAATTGTGCACTACCGAGGGTCGAACGGCACGAATCATAGATGCATCTATTAAATTTGCCGAGTCGTTCGGCCCGCTCCACAAAACGATAAACACATTCAAACAACCAAGTCAAGAATTTATTAAGGGGAAATTATTCAAGGAAATGCCAAATTCTCATTTAACGGTCAAGAGAACGAATTTTATCCTTTTAAAATTCCTTTACCAAGTTCAATGTGATCTAAGCAAATCAAATTAACAAGAATGTTGCAACATCGCAAGTATAGCATGATTTGGATCCTAGACTACCCGGACTTAAGCATAATAGTAGCTACGCACGGACTCTCGTCACCTCGTGCGTACGTAGCCCCCACAAATAGGAGCACATAATGATTTGATTCACCTATGGGGTTAATTCCCTTTTACAAGGTTAGAAAAGAGACTTACCTCGCTCTGCAAATTCTATAACCGGATCCAAAGCCTCTCCAACAACTCAAATTGATGCCCAACACTCCAAAACTTGTCAATAAATGTGCAAACTCATAAATATATACTCTAATACTCTTTATAATTTAATTTACAACAATTTCCTACTCCGTTTCAAAAGTCTATAAAAATCACCCTTGGACCCATGTGCCCGGATTCCAAATATTTTTGAAGATATACATTACCCATAACCCCACGTACTCAAATGTATAATTCATTCTAAATTCCATGCCCAAATTCGTGGTCAAAATCCAAAGCTATAAATTTCTTGGTTTTCCTTCAAAATCTCAAATTTCTACGAATTTTCTTGCTTGAATCCATATAAAAACCATGTATTTAGCTTGAAATGGATGGGAATAACTTACCTTGGCTTAGATAATGAAAAAACCCACTTTAAGCTCTCCAAAAATCGCCCAACCAAGAGAGAATGGAAGAAAATGGGCCAATTCCCGGTTCTTAAAGAAACACACTGCCCAGCGATCTCTCGCACCTGCGGTCACATGACCGTTTCTGCGGTCCCGCAGGTGTGGACAAAATACCGCTTATGCGGTCCTCCTTCAGGCCCCTCAACTCCGCATCTGCGGCTCCATCCTCGCTTTTGCGCCTTCACTTCTGCGGCACCACATGCGCAGGTGCGGTCCCTCTTCTGCGGAACTCGACCGCATCTTCGGTCCCAGCCTTCCCCAACCAGAACCGCTCTTGCGACCCTCATGGTCACTTATGTGGCTCCGCACCTGCGGCCATAACCTCGCAGGTGCGGTTACACCTGGAGACAGCAACCTCAGCACACTTCCAAGTTCAAATTCGATCTGTTAACCATCTAAAATCCACCCGAGGCCCTCGGGACCTCAACCAAATATACCAACACGTCCCAAAACACAACACGAACTTGATCGAGGCCTCAAATCACATCAAACAACATCGAAATCATGAATCGCACTCCAATTCAAGCTTAATGAACTTTAGAACTTTGTACTTCTATATTCGATGCTGAAACTTATCAAATCACGTCTGATTGACCTCAAATTTTGCACACAAGTCACATTAGACATTATGGACCTACTCCAACTTCCGTAATTGGAGTCCGACCCCGATATCAAAAATTCCACTCCCGGCCAAACTTCTCAAAAACCTTCAAATTTTCAACTTTCGCCAAATGACCCCGAAATGACCTACGTGCCTCCAAATCTACATCCGGACGCGCTCCTAATACCAGAATCACCATACGGAGTTATTCCCAAACTCAGAATCACAAACGGATATCGATATCATTGAAATGCACTTCAACCCAAATTTATGAAATCCTTACAAAAATGCCAACTTCCACAATAGGCGCTGAAACGCTCTCGGGTTCTCCAAAACCCGATCCGGACATACGCCCAAGTCCAAAATCATCATACGAACCTGTTGGAACCTTCCAATCCCAATTCTGAGGTCGTTTACTCAAAAATCAAACCTTAGTCAATTCTTCCAACCTAAAACTTCCGAAATTAGAATTTATTTTTCAAATCAACTCTGAACTTTACGAAATTCAATTCCGACCACGCGCACAAGTCATAATACCTGAAGTGAAGCTTCTCAGGGCCTCAAAACGCTGAACGATGTGCCAGGGCTCAAAACAATCGGTCAGGTCATTACAAATCAAGCCTCTATTACAAAAGCTTATTAGTCATGAACAATCAGCTTTTCTAAAACAACGTCGTGCTTCAGATAACTCAATTATAGTGCGGGAAATTCTTGATTATTTAAGACATAAAAAAGGCAAACATGCAAACTTTCTTTTAAAACTAGATGTTGAAAAAGCCTTTAATCAAATGGAGTGGGCGTTCATTAAAGATTCATTACATTACTTCAACTTCCCAATCCCTTTTATCACCCTAATTATGGCCTGCATCACTACCTCAACCATATGCAATCTATTAAACGGACACCCCCACAGAATACTTCACACCTATAAAGAGACTCTGTCAAGGTGATCCACTCTCACCATACATATTCATTTTATGCATGGAATGATTATCCCGCCAAATTCACACAGCCGTTGATTATAAACAATGGATTCCAGTCCAACTGTCACGTCGAGGGCCATTTATCTCGCACTTACTCTTTTCTGATGATATCACTCTCACTTCACGTCTCACAACTAATAATGTTCACACAATCATTGATATTCTTAACACTTTTACTCACGACTCAGTGCAAAAAATAAATTACTTAAAGTCAAAATATTTCTTCTCCAAAAATACCACTCCTCATGATAAGCAGATTGCCCTTACTTTATTTAGTATGAAATAAGGAGTCAAATTTGGCAAATATCTAGGATTTACTTTATTCACTTAAAGATCCCTCAAAGATGAATACCAATTTACTCTTGATAACTTTAAAGCAAGGCTAGCGATGGCAGGACGAAGTACTTTAATTAAGTACACATTAAACACAATTCCAAATCATGTATGCAAATTATCATCGTGCCGCACAATATCATAAACAATATGGAAAAGTACCAAAGAAATTTTTTGTGGGGTACAACTCAAAGCAAAAGGAAGATACACCTCCTAGAATTGAATACTATACAACAATCAAAGGAAAATGGGGGATTGGGTATCCATAACTTATCTATTAAAAATAGTGCTCTACTAGGCGCCCTAGCTTAGAGATTGTTCACATCGCCAACAACACTATGGGCTTCTATGCTCGGCAATAAATACTCAATGAAAATCAATCATCATCAATTTTCTAATATCTGGAAAGTTGTTAAATTGGGATGGAAAATTTGCCAACAAGGCATACTATGGCACATTTCCAATGGACAACACATTCATTTTTGGACAGAGCCTTGGATTGGCCTAAATATCATACTCTGAAACATTATTCAAGGCCCACTACCAAATAACGAACATAACTCAATAGTGGAGCAACATTTGACCCACCAGATGGTAAACACCAGTGACTTACCCTTTGAATTACCACTAACTATTGTGAACAAAATACGCAAAATTTATGTGCAACCACTACATAATCCACATGCTTATAACAAAATAATATGGGTATTAACACCTAACAAAAGATTTATAGTCCAATCCCTATATAATAAGTGTAACGACTCGACCGGTCGTTTTGAGATCTAGTGCATTGTTCATCGGTTTGAGGCCTGGAGTAGCTTCACTTCAGGTATTATGACTTGTATGTGTGGTCGGAATCGAATTTCGGGAAGTTCGGAGTTGATTTGGGAAGAAAATTCTAAATTCGGAAGCTTAAAGTTGGAAGAGTTGACCAAAGTTTGACTTTTAAGTAAACGACCTCAGAATCAAGATTTAAAGGTTCCAATAGGTCCTTATGATGATGTCAGACTTGGGCGTATATTCGGGTCGAGTATCGGGTGGCCCGGGAGTATTTCAGCGCCTATTACTAAAGGTTGGCATTTTTAAAGTTTAAGAATTTTCTAAGTTTGGGTTGAAGTAGATTTTGAGGTTATCGATGTCTGTTTGGGATTCTGAGCCTAGTAATAGCTCTGCATGGTGATTCTGGTCTTAGGGGCGCATCCGGATGTGGATTTGAAAGTCTGTAGGTCATTTTGGGGTCATTTGGCGAAAGTTTAACATTTTAAGGTATTTGAAAAGTTTGACCGGGAGTGGACTTTTTTATATTGGGGTCAGATTCCGATTTCGAAAATGGGAGTAGGTCTGTAACGTCAATTATGACCTGTGTACAAAATTTGAGGTCAATCGGATTTGATTTGATAGGTTTCAGCGTCGAATGTAGAAGTTTGAAGTTCTAAAGTTCATAAAGCTTAAATTGGGGTGCGATTAGTGGATTTTGATGTTAATTCGGTATTTCGATCGCGCGAGCAAGTCTGTATAATATTTTAAGACTTGTGTGGATGTTGGGTGTGGAGCTCCGAGGGCTCGGGTGAGTTTCGGACAATGTTCGGAAGGATGAAGCTTTAATATTTTGTGTTTTCTTTGTTGGTGTTGCATGTGTCGCATTTGCGAGAAAGGCTTAGCATTTTTGAAGAAGCCTGATCTGCGCATATCTCGCATTTGCGAGAAATCAACCACAATTGCGACCATGACAGGGTTCGCATTTGCGAGTCCTTGGTCACATTTGCGACCTTGGCAGTGGGAGCCCAGGTTCGCATTTGCGATGTGTGTGTCGCATTTGTGAACGAGATGTCGCAAATGTGACATCTGCGACCTCTGAATAGCTTATTCAATGCGTGACTTAGGCCATTTAGCTCATTTCTTTCATCCCTTGGGCAATTTTTGGAGCTCTTGGAAGAGAGTTTTCACCTAGCACTTTGAGGAAAGTAATTTCTATACAACATGAGTTAAATACATAGATTAGGGATAGATTAACATGTAAAAATGGGTGAAATCAAGGGTTTAGATGAAAAAACTTGGATTTGGATAAAAATGGGATTTGACCACGAAAATAGTTATGGAATTTGGTAAAAATCATATATTTGAGTTCTTGAGATTATGGGTAAGGTTTTTCTCCGAAAATTTCCGAAATCCGAGCACGTGGGCCCAAGGTAAATTTTAGAAATCTTACCATTTTGGATTGGTAAATTAATTTAATAGTCTAATTTCGAATTATTATGCATGTATTAATTATTCTATATAACATTTGGATAGTTTCAGATTTTTCGACACTGAATTGAGACTTTAACGCGACGTTGTGATCGGGAAGTGGACTCTGAGACAAGGTAAGTCTCTTGTCTAACCTTATAAGAGGGAATTTACCCCATAGGTAATTTAAATTAATAATTATTATTAATTGTGGGGGCTACGTACGCATCCGTACGTAGCTATTAATCATGCTATGTCCGGGTAGTTTAGGACTCAAATCATGAATTACTTGTGATAATTGCATCTTTTATTTAATTAAAATATTGGAATTATATTGTAAATTGTTAGAGGAAATAGTAAAAGACTGAAATTTCGTATACTTGAATTTTTGTGCAAATTATTTGAATGTTAATAGAAATTGTACATCCTTATGTGTTAGCCTTATAATAACTTCTCATTCCGGAGGTTCATAAGAAATTGTCCTCCTTTCTTGTGGAGCGGGCCGAATGCCTCAGAAATATAGATGCATTTATGGATTGTGTCGCATGTCCCTCAGCAGTGTACACGACACTCTGGCCGTACGACCTTAGCAGCAATCGTGCTTAATAATAATAATAATTACACGATACCTTGACATTTATTGCAACTTGTGAATCTAATTGATAAATTAGAAATTTATTGAAATTGAAGGAAATAATTATTTTTGCTTGTTAAGAAAATCAATGTTGATCACATAAATCATGTTTATTTAAAGATTTATATTTTTAATATTATTGACCCGTAGTGAGTGTCAAAGTCGACCTCTCGTCACTACTTCTTCGAAATTAGACTTGATACTTACTTGTTACATATTGTTTACGTACTTATGTTACGCTTGCTGCACATTTTTGTGCAGGTACATATAGGTTTAGCGATCTTTTGGGCACAGAGGCGTAGCTATTGCGGGGATTTACGGTGAGCTGCATTCTATGTTACGAATCTGCAGCATACAAAGTCTCCATCAGTGTTATTTACATACTCCTATCTTATTTGTATTCCAGACAGATGTTGCATTTATCATATTTCCTAGTTGAGGCCCATGCACTTGTGACACCAGGTCTTGGCACACACACTAGTAGAATTTTGGATTTTATTATTTTTCTTGGCTTTTAATTAATCAGATCTTTTACATCTTCTTAATTCTTGCAAGTAGGTAGAGTTTAATTACTCGAAAAATCAGTAAAGAATAAATATATGTGTTTAATTCACTAGTTGGCTTGCCTAACTGTGATATTAGGCGCCATCACGACCTATAGGTAAAATTGGGTCGTGACAACATGGTATCAGAGCTCTAGGTTAACTTAGGTCTTACGAGTCATGAGCAAGTCTAGTAGAGTCTTGTGGATCGGTACGGAGACGTCTGTACTTATCTTCGAGAGGCTACAAGGCTATTAGGAGCATTTCCCTCGTTGATTCCTTTATCGTGCAATTTGACTCCATTAAGGCTTGTGCCTTTATTTCCTTCCTACTTATTCTTATACGATGTTGAGTGCTCGTGTCTATTGGGAATCGAGGAGTTTCAGTGGTACTACAGAAGTGGAGCATGATGTTTCTCCCTGTGCATTCAAACAAGTTATTATCGTCTTCTTGCGAAAGGAGGTTCTGTCATTTCAGCCCAGTATCGGTAATTCCTACGGTTTTGAGGCTATGCACTGTGTTGGTGTAATGGTAGGGTGCCTGTCTACGTGTCAATCCAGTGAATGGCTCTGAAGGAGGATTTCTCAGTGCATGATTTAGAGGTTCAGTATTTAATTCCAGAAAAGGAAAAGCAATTGGACTATGAATGTTCAGGTTTGGGTTGATGGAGTAACGAGATTTGGTATTTTCGAGTGTGGTGGAATATTTATCTATGATGTGGTGTCCTTGTCCTTGTTTGAATGTATTAAGCTTCATCGGTGCTATGGTCTTCTTAATTTTTCCGTCGGGGCAGGGTGTTGTAAAATGGTGCCTGAAAGGCGGTTGTCAGAAATAGCGGTGTGCAGTGGTTCAGGATCTAATGGGAGATTCCAATGTAGGCTAGAGGAAGATGATCTACTAGGAGACTTATAATTGGTGGTAATTCGTTAGTTCAAGTGCTACAGAGATGGACTTCGATTTTATACAACAATTGGGTAATGAGGAATGAGGAAGGACATGTGGGAGGTATCTTGTAGTGGTTGAATTACTAGCGCGTTAAGTATGAGAAGCGGAAGTCGAGAAGTTTTTTAAAGGAAATGGTTTGACCGAAATGGGAGGGGCAGAGTAGCATATGGATTCGGTGGTAGAATAACTACGTGCCTTGAGAAAATACTGAACGACTTGGGGATTGTGATGAAAGGTTATTTGGTCTATGTATTCTATTTAGAATAATGGTCATTATATGGAGAGAGATTTAATATGGCAGGAAGAAGGTTTCTTGAAATGAGGAGGGGTGTGAAGATTTGATTATCGTTTCAGATGCAATATGACTTGAGTTGGATGATATTGTTGAACTCTCAGTTGATGTCAATAGGGAATGAACGGACTTGTACCATTGGTGGATGAGTATAGGCTCAGGAGGTTTACTGAATGCGTGGTAGTTGTACCCAGTGCAGCGTTGTTGGAAAATGTCGGCATGGAAGTTCACAGGTGGGTTATCTCCTGTGAGCAGGATAACAGTTGTATGATGATGATGAAGCTTCTATGAAGAATTTTACTTGCTACCCGGTGAGACGTCGAATACATGATTGTGGTTGATGGTTCATAATGTTCGGGGAAAGCTTAACAAAAGGATTTCGAGAATTTATCCAGTTAATGGTGCGAAATCATGGTACCTGAGAAGGAGGAATCATGGTGGGCTCTACATTATGTGATGGAAGCTTAAAGCTAAGTGGGGGAGCCTACCGTCTATGAGTGGACCGTGTGGTTGTCTGCTTGTGCGGTTCTAGCTATCGTTGCATTAGTGAACTATTTATGACTAAGAAAAGAAAACATCGGGAGAAATTCGAGCAAGGAACTTGATAAATGTGTGCTAAACTTCGTCTTATCGATTCAGGTGCAATTTTTAGGGAGACTCAAAGATCATGCTTCTTGTGGATGTAAGGTGTAAGGAAGAGAATCCAGTCGGTTGCTTCTTTGAGAGGGTATTCATGTGCTAGCAGAGAAATGGAGCTTGGTTATATTCGAGGCCGGATCAGAGTGGGTGACCCTTAATAATGGTCCAGTTAGTTCAAGAAATTAAGTCTAGTACCTAAGGATTTCGGTTCCGTTGTGTGGTTAAGGATCGAGTTTCTATAGTGGATGGTGAACGGGGCTTGGAGTGTTCTATGTTATCGTCGGGTATGCAGTGCAGTATTGGAGAAAAGGAAGAAATAGATGTGGATTTGCTGGAGGTCATGTAAGATGAGTATACCAGTTGAAGATGCTAGTGTGCGCGGAAGGAGCTATGAGATAATTCATGGGCATTGAGACAATGTGGTCTCGCGATTCAGGTTACTCGGAATGAGTGCGGATTGAGTTTGTTATGTTGTGAATGGAGCTATTATATTTCTAAGATAGGTCAAGAGTACATTGAAAGAAGTTGGGTCGGTTAGTAATGGTTGAATCGGCATAGTTGTGGCAATGATCAGTTCCTTCGGTGTGTGAAGATATACATATGGTTTGTGGTTGTACGTGCGGGCTTGACAGCTATCATGACCTGATTGATTTGGGAGGTAGTTGATTCAAATGGCTTTATTGTGTAAATGGATTCTGGAAGAGGTATGATGGTTTAGATCACGGGTTGAGGTTGTGTTTTTTTTTCTTTCTACGAGTTGGGAAATTCGGTTGCGTGTTGCATTGGCCCTTCTGAAATGATGCTAAGTGAAAGTTTTCTAGCTAGTTAAGTGTTTATATTACTAGCAGTTCAAGGGTTATGGTGAATACGTGTATTATCGCATAGCAGCATGATAAGTGCGGTGAGTGGTATGGAAATTGGAAGTTGAAGATCAAGGTTGCGATTTGGTTTTGATAAGAATGTCACAAGCTCGGAGGAGCGAGGGAGGATTTTAGATGTCCAGTGTATGGTGGGACTATTGCGGGCAGTCAGAGGATAGTCTATATTGTGGTAGTAGTGTCGGGGTATTAAAATATGGATGATTGGCTAGTTATGTAGAAATAGCATGGTTGATGGCCATTGATGTTCAGATTTGGCTGCCTGCTGCGGAAGGTTGTGGGAGTGTATTCCACGGGAAGATCGTATAAGTGTGACGTGTTAGTTATTTGATTATTGGGGAATCAAAAATCGGGTACGGAGATGTTGGTACTATCGTTGATGTGAGAGTTTGTCTCTGGAAGGTGCTTTTTTCCTTTGGTTGTGAACTGTGAGAGTTGTTCTGGATTGATATGGCTTGATTATTTTCCCATGCGTTGAGGTCTCGTGTATCTTGTGGTGCTATATGAGCAGGATGGCTCTCGAGATGCAGGTCATTATCACGCCTTAGTTGTGCTTGGGTTTGTGGCGTATTGCGCTATCCATCTCCCATAGTTGTATTTTTGCACTTGGCATGCTTGTAATTGATATTCAGGTATTTCATAAGTATAAGCGTTGCGACTTGATGTGTGTTTTCTTCTTGATTGTTATGTGAGGATCGGGTGGCACGCTGCCACGTGTATATAATGTTTGGATCGGGTTGCATGCCGCAACAGTGAGATGTTGGGTACAGTTCCATATATTTATTTATGTGTATTTTGTTTCTCATTCACCGAGGAGAGTTCATAGCGTCTGTTCGACCGTTTTATTTGTTACGCGGACTGGAAAGTTCCATTCCAGAGTTCGTTTTTCCTTATGTATCGCATTCAAGTTTGTAGCTTATTGGCGCATTATTGGCATCATACGAGATCTGGGCCAGTGTTTGAGGTGGCTTATTGCCGGTGTAGCTTATACTGGATGAGACGAGACTATTGGACCTGAAATCAGTGCAATCGGATTTATATAAGGTATATTAAAGAACAAATATCGCTATTCAGTTTAGAATGAGGTAATGGTCCTTGTGAGGAGGAGAGACTCAATGAATTGTTGATTCGGCAGGCGGTTATGAGTTTCTATACATCTTCTCTTTCACGACAGTATTGTGAGGATTGAAACCAGGCTTATATGTGTTATGAGATATATTGCGGGCATCAGCTTCGTGAAATTTCAGCTATTATGGTTGGGGGATGTTACTATGGGCAACCAACTTATGTGGTGCGTGGTGTGATTCTGCACAGGTGCACAATCATGTTTTAGTATAATGTGTAGTGATTGATACAGTGTTGGTATGTTAGAATCAGGTATTGTAAAGAAATTCGAAGGTTGGAATTTGGTTTAAGGCTTATTGATTGAATAAAAGGGAGGACCTTCAGTCCGGCTCGAGCTGCAGTGCCAAACTAGGATTGTGATGGCACGGGTAGGTACACAAGGTGTTAAACAGTAATTTTGGACAACTTCGGAGCAACTCTTAGCACGTTTGAGGACGAACGTATGTTTAACTGGGGGAGAATGTAACAACCCGACCGGTCGTTTTGAGCTCTAGCGCATCGTTCAGCGATTTGAGGCCTGGAGTAGCTTCACTTCAGGTATTATGCCTTGTACGTGTGGTCGGAATCGAATTTCGGGAGGTTTGGAGTTGATTTGGGAAGAAACTTCTAAATTTGGAAGCTTAAAATTGAAAAAGTTGACCAAAGTTTAACTTTTGAGTAAACGACCTCGGAATTGGAATTTGAAGGTTTCAATAGGTTCGTATGATGATTTCGGACTTGGGAGTATATTCGGGTCGAGTATCGGGTGGCCCGGAAGTATTTCGGCGCCTATTACTGAAGGTTGGCATTTTTAAAGTTTAAGAATGTTCTAAGTTTGGGTTGACATGGATTTTAATGTTATCGATGTCCGTTCGGAATTCCAAGCCTGGGAATAGCTCCGCATGGTGATTCTGGTCTTAGGGGCACGTCCGGATGTAGATTTAGAAGTCTGTAGGTCATTTCGGGGTCATTTGGCGAAAGTTAGAAATTTAAATATTTTTGGAAAGTTTGACCGGGAGTGGGCTTTTTTATATCAGGGTCGGATTCCGATTCTGGAAGTGGGAGTAGGTCTATAATGTCAATTATGACTTGTGTACAAAATTCGAGGTCAATCGGATTTGATTTGATAGGTTTCGGCGTCGAATGTAGAAGTTTGAAATTCTAAAGTTCATAAAGCTTGAATTAGGGTGTGATTCATGGATTTAATGTTATTTTGGTGTGTTTCCATGGCGCGAATGAGTCCGTATGATGTTTTAAGACTTGTGTGGATGTTGGGTGTGGAGCCCCGAGGGCTCGGGTGAGTTTCGGACAATGTTTGAAAGGATGAAGCTTTAGTTTTCTGGTGTTTTGTTTTGCTGGTGCTGCAAGTGTCGCAAATGCGAGAAATAGTTCGCATTTGCGAACCTCGCATTTGCGAGAAAGGCTTCGCATTTGCGAAGAAGCCTGATCTGGGCATAGCTCGCATTTGCGAGAAATCAGTCGCAATTACGACCTTGACAGGGTTCATATTTGCGAGTCCTTGGTCACATTTGCGACCTTGGCAGTGGGAGCCCAAGTTCGCATTTGCGAACCAGATTTCGCAAATGCGATATATGAGACCTGTGCACAGCTTGTTAAATGCGGGACTTAGGCCATTTAGCTCATTTCTTTCATCTTTTGGGCGATTTTTGGAGCTCTTGGAAGAGGATTTTCACCTAATACTTTAAGGTAAGTAATTTCTATACAATATGAGTTAAATACTTAGATTAGGGGTAGATTAACATGTAAAAGTTGGTGAAATCAAGGGTTTAGGTGAAAACCCTAGGTTTTGGATAAAAATGGGATTTGACCACAAAAATGGTTATGGGCTTGAGATTATGGGTAATGTTTTCCTCCAAAAATTTTTAAAATCCGGGCACGTGGACCCAGGGTGAATTTTAGAAATTTTATCATTTTGGGTTGGGTAATTAATTTAATAGTCTAATTTCGAATTATTGAGCATGTATTAATTATTCTATATAACATTTGGATAGTTTCAGATTTTTCGGCACCGAATTGAGACTTTAACGCGACGTTGTGATCGGGAAGTGGATTCTAAGACAAGGTAAGTCTCTTGTCTAACCTTGTAAGAGGAAATTTACCCCCATGGATGATTTAAATTAATAATTATTACTAATTATGGGGGTTACATACGCATCCGTACGTAGCTACTAATTATGCTATGTCCGGGTAGTTTAGGACTCAAATCATGAATTACTTGTGATAATTGCATCTTTTATTTAATTAAAATATTGAAATTATATTGTAAATTGTTAGAGGAAATAGTAAAAGACCGAAATTTTGTATACTTGAATTTTTATGCAAATTATTTGAATGTTAATAGAAATTGTACATCTTTATGTGTTAGCCTTATAATAACTTCTCATTCTGGAGGTTCATAAGAAATTGTCCTCCTTTCTTGTGGAGCGGGCCGAATGCCTCAGCAATATAGATGCATCTATGGATCGTGCCCCACGTCCCTCAGCAGTGTACACGACACTCTGAATCGGGCCGTACGACCTCAGCAGAAATCGTGCTTAATAATAATAATAATTACACGATACCTTGACATTTATTGCAGCTTGTGAAACTAATTGATAAATTGGAAATTTATTGAAATTGAAGGAAATAATTATTTCTGCTTGTTAAGAAAATCACTGTTGATCACATAAATCATGTTTATTTAAAGATTTATATTTTTAATATTATTGACCTGTAGTAAGTATCAAAGTCGACCTCTCTTCACTATTTTTTCGAGATTAGACTTGATACTTATTTGTTACATATTGTTTACGTACTCATGCTACGCTTGCTGCACATTTTTGTGCAGGTACATATATGTTTAGCGATCTTTTGGGCGCAGAGGCGTAACTATTGCGGAGACTTACGGTGAGCTACATTCTATGTTACGAATTTGCAGCATACAATGTCTCCATCAGTGTTATTTACATACTCCTGTCTAATTTGTATTTCAGACAGATGTTGCATTTATCATATTTCCTAGTTGAGGCTCATGCACTTATGACATCAGGTCTTGGCACACACACTAGTAGAATTTTAGATTTAATTATTTTTCGTGGCTTTTAATTAATTAGATCTTTTATATCGTCTTAATTCTTGCAAGTAGGTAGAGTTTAATTACTCGGAAAATCGGTAAAGAATAAATATATATGTTTAATTTACTAGTTGGCTTGCCTAACTGTGATGTTGAGCGTCATCACAACCTATAGGTGAAATTGGATCGTAATAATAAGCTACAAACCAATCAGGTAGTCAGAAACTTTAATTGGATTTGGGCATTAAAGTTGCCACCAAAAATTAAATACTTCATTTGGTTGATTGGGCATAATCGCCTACTAACAACAGCATATCTTTATAAACTCCACATTACTACATCCCCGCTATGCCCTATTTGCCACCAAAATGAGGAAACAATTGCCCATATACTATTCAAGTGCCCCATAGCACAATCCATATGGCATATCTTAGGAATTACAACTATCATATAAACACCGGGATATGATGATGACTTACCAATACACGACATCCACACCCTCATTCACTCTACCCAACCTTTACCATCCGAAATCCCAGGCCATATACTCATACCCTTTACACTTTGGCATATCTGGAACTGCCGCAACAAGAAAACTTTTCAACATATTGAAACAAATTAGTCGCTTCAACATATCCTATCTCCAGCGGCAGAATACTACTATATAATCCAACAAAACGCTACACGCTCACAAATAAAAACTTTGTACATCAAATGGGAACCACCTACTAGAGAAACAATAAAACTTAATACAGATGGCTCCTACAATGACACACCTCCTGGATATGGGCTGGGAAAGGTCTTCCGAAACTCAACAAGCAACTGGATACTAGGGTTTACTGGAAGCATGCCAACAAGAGACCCTACTACAATGGAACTTTGCGCTTTGCTATAAGGATTGCACATTGCATGGCGACATAAATTAATACCATGCACTTTGCTATAAGGATTGCACATTGCATGGCGACATAAATTAATACCACTGGAAATCAATGTCGGCTCTATCGAGGTAATATTTATGTTAAAAACAACAACATGTATTATTCATCACTCCTGTCTGAATGCAGGTACTTACTACGCCAGCTGGGTAGCCCATGCATTATGCATACATACGGGGAGCAGAACAGCGTTGTTGATAGCTTAGCCAAATATGGAGTAACTATGGCTTTGGGAGAGAACCTGCATCTACTCGTCGAACCACCAACTTTTTTGCAAAACCGAGTGTAGACCAACAAGGCACTATCTAGTTAAGAAAAACTACTGCTTCTGCACCGATCGCTCCTATTTCTTTTTGTTTAGATGCGCCATCTACTGAATATACTAGTGTGGAACTTGATAAAAATCAGCACAACAACTTACCCATATCCTCTTTTTGTAATACATGGTACAATAGGCCTAACGCTCCTTGTAATATAAACTATAATATAAAGTAATTTCTTCGGTTTACCAAGGAAAAAAAAAAGTAAATTTTTACGGCAAGGAACCTTAGATTATAACGTTAGTTTAGAGCAAAAAAAGAACAAATATGTGTGAATATAAAATTCAAGAATTAAAAATATTACCAAAATTGTTAAACCCCAAAACGACGTCAATGCATACACCATATCATCATCCAAACACCACCCACCCCACCAATGACAACCCCCCTTTTCTTCTCCAACTCAAAAGTATTTTTTAGGTCTTTTGTTATATATATACACACAAAATTCCTTTTACAATGGCCGCACTGAGAGTTTTTTCAGTAGCTTCTACTTCAACTTCTTCTTCTTCTTTGCATTGTTACCCTTCAGTTTTCACTAAATTCCAATCTAGTCCCATCTGGTCTATTTCTTTTTCAGTTTCACCCTTGTTGTGTTCAAGAAGAGCAAAAAGGATGGCTCATTCTATTGCTCGTGCCACTCTTGGTTTAACTCATCCTAATCAAATTGAGGCCCCTAAGGTTTGCAATTTTTCTTTTTTGTTCATAAAGATTTAATTTTTATTGTTTTTTAGTCCTTGTATTAAATTGTGGCATAGTAGTTGCTGTTAATTATCGTTTTATTTTTATTTTGTTGGTTTGGATTATGATTTGTGATACTAGTTATTCTTATGTTTATCTTTGTGAATTCAGTGCAAAGAACTGATCTTTATTGTCTAACAAATACAAAATTGAGCAAAAAGATTTGGATTAGGATCTGTGATACCCTTTAGTCTTGTTTTTATCTTTGTGAATTTAGTGCAAAGAACTGATTTTTAATTCTTTTTTTTGGTGGGTTTGAATTAGAATCTGTAATAGTCTGTAGTCTTGTGTTTATCTTTGTGAATTCAGTGAAAACTACTGATTTTTTTAAGTTTTTGTTGTCATTTTTGGTGAGGTTGGATTTTGAAGTGTGGTATTATTTATTATCATGTTTATATCTGTGAAGTAAGTGCAAAGAACTGTTTTTTATTTATACTTTTTTTTCTTGTTTTTGTGGATTTGGATTCTGATGTGTGATACCCTTTGTTCTCATATGTATCTTTGTGAATTCAATTCCATATTTAGAGTAGCTAATGATATGTTTTTATGTGAAATTTGGTGTAATTTCTGTATCTCATGAACAAAAAAAAGCTGTTGATCTCCCAATTGTTATAAATTTTGCCTTATATTCTATTTGAATTAACCTTTTGGAGTATAATATGCTTGAAAAGAGCGGAATGGATATAAAGGATTCAGATAGCTTACAGCAGCTAATTTGGGATCGAGAAGTAGTTGATTGATTGATTCTTTTTTTGGGGGCTATAGTCCTAACATGTTAAAATCTGCGTAGATATTTTTTAAATGCTCCATTCTTAGCAAGTGGCCAGTCTTTGATTCCTGTGATCTCTATTTTGTGATTCTTGCTGTTTATATGTATGGTAGTTCTATAATTTCCGGACTAAATCCTTTCTCTGTTTTCGGGACATGAAAGATTTCATTTACTGCTAAAGAGATTGATTTGGCGGAATGGAAAGGAGACATACTTGCAGTAGGTGCCACGGAGAAGGACTTGGCCAGAGACGAGAATTCAAAGTTCCAGAATCCAATATTGCAAAAGCTAGACTCGAAATTGGCCGGTTTATTATCTGAAGCTTCATCAGAGGAGGATTTTAGTGGAAAGTCTGGACAATCCACAGTTCTTAGACTTCCTGGTCTTGGCTCGAAGAGGATCGCTTTAGTTGGGCTTGGCTCATCTGTATCATCAACTGCTGCTTATCGCAGTTTAGGGGAGGCTGTTGCTGCAGCTGCCAAGTCTGCTCAGGCTAGTAGTATTGCGGTTGCACTTGCTTCTACTGATGGGCTATCTGCAGAATCAAAGCTTAGCTCTGCCTCTGCTATAGTAACTGGTAAGTATATATTTTCTTGATCTTCGCTTAAATAATTGAACCATATTGAGAAACTAAACTTGGTGGATTTTGTTGAATGTTATAGGAGCTGCACTTGGGATATTTGAAGATAATAGGTTTAAGTCTGAGTCAAAAAAACCAACCTTGAAATCTTTGGACATTCTTGGACTGGGAACTGGACCTGAGATAGAGAAGAAACTCAAGTATGCAGAAGATGTCTGTGCAGGTGTTATATTCTGCAGAGAGCTCGTCAATGCACCTGCCAATGTACTTACGCCTGGTTAGTGATCTTCAATATATTTGCTTGGTGTCCCTTTTCTTAGCATGACTCTTACCTAGCTATTGACAAGCGGTCTTTATGCTGCAGCGGTACTTGCTGAAGAGGCGAAAAAGATTGCCTCCACTTATAGCGATGTCCTTTCTGCAAACATCTTGGATGTTGAACAGTGCAAAGAATTGAAAATGGGATCCTATTTAGCTGTTGGTGAAGCTTCTGCAAATCCTCCTCATTTCATCCATTTATGTTATAAGCCTACTGGTGGGGAAATCAAAAAGAAGTTAGCCTTGGTTGGAAAGGGATTGACTTTTGACAGGTAATTCTATCTTCTCTAAAATGAGATGACCACATGTTGGAAGAATAAAAAAATGGATTTCTGAACTGGCTGAAGTGATATCACACTTTTATTGTTGCTGCCCTTTTTTGGTGTATGATTTATTGAACAATCTTTTTCGTGTTCCCAGTGGTGGCTACAACATCAAGACTGGGCCCGGTTGTTTGATTGAGCTTATGAAGTTTGACATGGGAGGGTCTGCAGCTGTTTTAGGTGCGGCAAAAGCTCTTGGTCAAATAAAGCCTGCTGGAGTAGAGGTAAGTCCTTTGTCTTCATTCAAGGGAAAATGTCCTGATTTATTTACTCGAGTTGCATGTATTCAATTAATCTCTTTTCTCTAAACTAATTACCATGTGACAGGTGCATTTCATTGTTGCTGCTTGTGAGAATATGATCAGTGGAACAGGCATGAGGCCTGGAGACGTTGTCACAGCTTCAAATGGGAAGACAATTGAGGTATGGTCATTTTTGCCTTTAGGAGTTAATCCTATTGGATCTCCTTTACTCCCCTTACCCAACAAGCTCCTTTTGAAGATTGTCCTTTAGTTTTCTTATTGGATCCATTTTACTTTTATGGTATTCGTGATTCGGTTGGGATGTGCCGAAGCACCTTAATTTAAGTTTTGTAGTTCTTGTAAAGCTCAAGTTGTTTCATTCTTTTATTTTGTCAAAAGATTTTCCTTTTTTCTGTATAATTAGGATGTTTTTAACTTTACTATTCGTACATTGTTGACTTGTTAGTTTAGGACCAGGATGATGCAAGTCTGATTCTCGTTTTCTGTTTTGCTAATTTTACCTTATTTGACTGTTTTGGGTTTTCTGTTTGTGCTTTGATCTTTATTGTAGGTTAACAATACTGATGCTGAGGGTCGGCTCACACTTGCTGATGCGTTGGTATATGCCTGTAACCAAGGTGTAGAAAAGGTAGAAATGAAACATTGCTATTATGCTTCTGTCTCTGTTGGAATCACTTTGCGCTGTTAACCATTTAATATGTTTCTTTTGCTGTTCCATACTTCACACCCCGAAAGGGAAACCTTGTAACTTTCATTGGTCAATGTTCTTGTATCTATCAATATAATCAGTTAGTTGGATGCTTGAATAGACATGGACATGAAGTCATAGATATTATTAATGTTAGAGAGACATGATGCTAATTGGAAACAAGATAATGTTTTTAACATAGTTTTATTTTCGAAATAACCAAAAACTTCCAAAATTTAATGTCAAAAACTATCAAAATAGTTTTTCAGATATCCAACTTTTTATGTAACAAAAAATGTAATCAGATCCTTTGCTTTGATCTTCTTAACTTCACTCTTGCTAAGAAAGCTTGTACAATAGTAAGAAGTTTATTCAGGACATTGGCATGTGTTAACGACATGGTTGATCTTTATGCAGATAGTTGATCTGGCAACATTAACGGGTGCTTGTATTGTTGCTCTTGGACCTTCAATTGCTGGTATGTTTGCTTGTGCCTCTTCTTGTTTTTGGCAAAAACTTTATGCATATGTTTTGGTCAGTTTACCATTTGATCTTCTAGTTTATACATGAAAATCACATTTTCAGCCGTTAATTTGATTGCGAAAAAAAAAATTGTGACACTGAATGCACATGTTGAAGAAAGAAAGAGTAGTGAATCTTTTGACTGATATTTTAACTCCGAGTTATGTCTACCGGAATTTTATTGGATATCTTGTATACAAAATACAGGTGTTTTTACCCCTAGCGATGACCTAGCAAAGGAGGTCGCTGCAGCCTCTGAGGTAAGCGGTGAAAAGCTATGGAGAATGCCTTTGGAGGAGAGTTACTGGGACACTATGACATCAGGAGTGGCTGATATGGTGAACACTGGAGGTCGTCAAGGTGGCGCAATAGTTGCTGCTCTCTTCCTGAAGCAGGTAGTCATCTTATCACTCTAAAAGTTTTCTCCACTTTGGTTGACATGTAATTCAGTCGGAGCCACCTTTTAGCTGCATTGATTAAGGAATTTACAATGTCATCCATTGAGAATATCTGGCTTGCGGCCTTCTATGAGTAGATGCGCTTTGGCCCCCTCCTATATTGCATCCTTGCACATGCCCTTATCAACAAGATAGCATCCTTGCACATGCCCTTATCAACAAGATAGCATCCTTGCACATGTATGCGGATTTTGTACCCAACAAAGTTCAGCAGCTTCCCAATGATGAAAATCTCGTGGGTAGAATTGAAGTATAATATACTTGGACCCAAAGACCCATAACAAAAGGGCAGTCCGGTACACTAAGCTCCCGCTATGCGCGGGATCTGAGGAACGGCCGGACCACAAGAGTCTATTATTCGCAGCCTTGCCCTGCATTTCTGCAAGAGGTTGTTTTCACGGCTCGAAACCATGACCTTCTGGTCACATGGCAGCAACTTTACCAGTTACGCCAAGGCTCCCCTTCCAAAGACCCATAAGCATTTCATATTTCATGAGGATAAAAGTGACCTAGAAAGGTTCTTAGCTTTTGTTGCTAATGGTGCAAGCTTAAGTTTAATAGAGCCCAAAGTTTCTTCTAACATCATAATTAAAAGAAAACCGACAAGGACTGGAACTTAAAGACATTATAAAATGGCTAAAGGATCTTCGTTTTCACGCCTACTGATTTTGGATTTCCAAAATCTTGTGGCAAATTTCTGTGCAAGAGCTTTTCATCTGTTCTTACAGAGATATTTAAGGAAGACTCATGCTGTTCCGACTACATTGCAATTTGCTGCCGGTAAAAGAAGATAAATTGTTGAGACAAGAAACATGACATTTGGTTTTCCTTCTTTTTCAGTTTGTTGACGAGAAGGTTCAATGGATGCATATCGACTTAGCTGGTCCTGTCTGGAACGACAAAAAGAAGAATGCAACGGGTTTTGGTGTTTCAACCCTAGTGGAATGGGTGCTGAAGAACTCTACAAACTAGAGCGAGTCAGGTTTCCGCCATATAACGGCCAACAGATGAGATAGTTATAATTTCAAGGGACTTTTGATGTTTGAGAAGAGGTGCATCAAGTTTTTATGAATAAATTTGGGGTGAGGGTGTTGGAAAAGGAAAAGGCAATAGTATGTGCATTGATCTTCATAGGTAGATTGGCGGATACTTTAGCTGCTTTCTTGTTTCCTTGATTTATAAATTATCTAAATTGGCACTTTGTTTTATCGTATGAAATTTATAATTTTCCATTTTACCAAGGGTATCTACATCACACCCTTTGAGATGCAGCTCTTCTCCGGACTCTGCGTAAACGTGGAGTGCCTTGTGCACCGGACTGCCCTAAATGAATGATCAGTAATATTTTGACAGGATTCAAACTCATTCGCTACTCGTAGGGTTGAGTGCATCTTTCATACTAAATAGGGCGAGCTGTTTGATGGCGACTTCTTTCGTTTGTGACTAACGGCTAAAGCCTCACTTTAATTATGTTGTTTGATGGCGACTTCTTTCGTTTGTTAGAGTGACCAACGGCTAAAGCCTCACTTTAGTTATGTTGCAAGGCTGACTGAATCCAATCCATAAACCCGAACCTTTCATCAAATATGGGTTGAATGTGTTAACCTTATAAAAATATATTCAATTGCTAGGCTAAAACCAATTTTTAGCAAGGTGAATAGGCAAGGTTAGACAAAATTTCTTATTTTATTGTTGAATAAATACACAACTTACATATAATACTCGAATTCTCCATTTGTTTCTATGTTAAATGCACTAACAAGGTAAGTTTTGTTTTTTACACTATCAGTGTAATCTAAATTCTTGCAAGTCTGTAACATGTTATATATGCCTTATTTTTCAGATTACTGATTCCACTAATTATAGGCTACCTGTAGTTAGCTTTTATGCAACATGTTAGTGTAAAAAAATTATTTACACAATCAGTGTATATAAGTTAAACTATTACATAAGTTATGTATCAATAACACTAAACATGAATTATACATCAAGCCCTTGCAAAGCTCAAAAGAAGAACAAAGTCAAGCAAAAGCATGTTATGAGAAGTTACAACTTGCAGCAACAAAATTCACTCAGTATCTTCACTGAAATCAGGCTCTGGAGGTTTTTGCAGCTTCATTAGTTCCCTAGCAGTCTTAAGATTTCGATTCCTGTGAACCCCTCGGAGAGCATTAGCTGCAAATCTTGATGCCAAGAATGTTGCACGAATACTATAAGGCGATCCACCCGGAGTGCTACTGGCCCCGGTCAAAGCTTCTGCTTCTTCGTCTTCTTTTCTTTGAAGTTCCATAAGTTTCCTTTTCGTGAAACGCCTCCATGCTGCTTGGATAAAGCAAGCAGCCCAAGTCCTCCAATGTTGTGAGTAGAACCGGAACGTGTGCTGAACCTGTCTACTGTGAAGCTTTCTGAACTGACTGGCGACGAATTTCAATTCGTCTGCTATAAGAGCAAAAGCCTCTACTTCTGTTAGAGCTTTCACTGTACGAGTAGAAGATGGGAGGTTAGAACCTGATTTTGGGTCTAGAGCCCAAGTTAGAAGTTCCTCTCCACAAAAGTCGGATTCTTTCAATAAACTTCGGTTGAAGAAACCGCTTCGCCCACCATCAGTTGTCACACTCTCAAGGCGACCTCGTATGACAAAGAGCATTTCATCTACTGGATCTCCTTCTCGAACAAGGTAAGTATTCTCGATGTACAAACAGGGTTTTAGACGCTCACAAATTGCATCGAGCAATCTCTCCTCCATATTTGCAAATAGAGGAACCTGAAAATCAACAAAGAGATATTAGTAATACAAAACCAAAGCCATGACCGCTATGACGAGTTGATTAAAGGTGGGAGAAAGAAATACAACAGAAGCAGAATATATAATTTA
Organism: Nicotiana otophora; assembly: GCA_000715115.1. Taxonomy (NCBI): domain Eukaryota; kingdom Viridiplantae; phylum Streptophyta; class Magnoliopsida; order Solanales; family Solanaceae; genus Nicotiana; species Nicotiana otophora. Next base: position 82,342 of record AWOL01S0053478.1, read on the forward strand.
GTTACCCTCTTCACTAGAGCCAGACAAAGATGACGCTTAATATCCCTCCTGAGATCCTTGGGCAAATTCTGAACTATATTCTCTTCATCCACTCCGCGTGTTTCTTGCCATTTGTACTGATCATAGCCCCGAACCCGTTCTCGGAGATCTTGTGGAAGCAATCGGTGATGCATCCACTGTTCTGAGTCGCGCCTTTTAACTCTCATCTCCTCAAGTCGAATAGTAAGTGACTGAAGGTATGTCTGTGACAGCAAAATACCGAACCCTTAAGTTACAATGCCATTATCAGAAACACTTCAAAGAAATTAACAATCATAAACGAAACATCTTGTCGAACAGATTTGAAGCGTTATGTAATTTTATGTGATGAGAAAAATCTCTATATAAGATGGTAATTACCTGCATGTTACCAATCAACAGTGCAAAGAGAATGAGCCCGAGTATTGCAAGTGCAATAGAGAAAAGAGACTCCCCGGGAAATGTGCTAGTTTGAAGTCCCTGTCCAAGGGTACTGCACAAGTAAAACATGAAAAAAAGAATGTCATTACTAACAAATGTACTACAGAATTAAAGGTAAAATAATGTAAATGTTCATTTAAATAGTTTCGCGAAATCCAGCCTAATCACTTTCTTTCTTTTTTTCCTTTTCAGTCCTCTGTGTAGGAACTACGAATAAAAGAAAATCCTAGCAATACTATTAGTCAAACCAATTAGTAAATAGACAATATGAACCGGAAAACGCCGTTTACTCTGACGTAAGAATAATCATTATAATACAATGATAGCACCTGATTAGCAAGAAATTCCCTGCTCTTGTCGTATTGAATCAGAAAAAGCATATCACACTGGAACAATTGATTTACGTACTTGTCTTATATATCCGCTATAACTCCCGTAGAACCCTATAGTCTTGTTACCTTATCACCGGAAAAAAAGAACCTATAGTCTTGTTCACGTTGAATTACAGGGAGACTCACCAAAAGGAGAAAAGAAGAATGTTAGTTGAGTATAAACGTAAAGTCACCTTAAATTCTGGAGTCCCCACCACAAACAGTAGCAATATTTAGTCACGAACTTCATCGAGAAAACAATGCCAGATGACAAAGCCTGCTTAAAAATTCCAAAGTCAAATGGTTGATTGTCGTCACTATCTACAGGGCATGCTTCATTTAAAACCGAATCACTGATAATGCTCCAAGCATTATATCCTTTCATTCCTTGATTGCCACAGTACAAGAAATCGGTGTTGCATGTTCCATTATGTTTACAAGCTTCTTGCCAGCATGTATCATAGCGTTCCACAGAAAGCAAATACCAAAAGGAACCAACTATCTGAAAAGAACCAAAGAGAAGGGAAGTAAGAAAGCTTCCTTTTTACGGAAAAAGAAGAACATTGTTATATGGACGACAACCAAATTAATTCCAGATAAATGGACGACAACCAAATTAATTCCAACAATTGACAAGTATGTGCTCATTTAGCTCATAAATCTAAAGAATTCATTAAGACTAGGCAGTAAAGAGTCCGATATTTTAACTCAAAAATGTACTATGCAGGTGTTGTTGTAAAGACAAAAAAGGGCAACCTAGTGCATAAAGCATCCAGCGTTCACGTAGGGTCCGGAGAAGGGACACACCCCAAGGGGGTGTGATGTAGACAACCTACCCTAATGCAAGCATTAGTAACTGCTTCCACGGCTCAAACCCGTACCTATAGGTCACACGAAGACAACTTTACCGTTGCTCCAAAGCTCCCCTTTGTGGTGTTGTAAAGACGAACCATCCAAAACTCCAACTTATGGAAAGACGGCCTAAAAAGCAGATACTATGCAGAACAAGTAAAATATCTATTCATATTAGAATGAAAGAGAACTCTATACCAGCAATTGAACCAGAAACACATAACAAGCTGCGTTTCGGTTGCTTTACAGATGCGGTTTTAGGCTTTTAGCTACTTCAAAGATAAGTAAGTAAGATGCTATTTGCACAGACTGCATTTTCACAAAGATTTTCCCTCATAAGGAGCTCCATAATGACAGGAAAACTTACACAAACATGAAAGAAGTAAAATTTTAATAACAACAACGTAATCAGTAGGTTATACTACACAGAACCAAAGGTAGAAACGGTTGATAGCAAACGTTTCGACAACTTAATAAGTAGCTTACGTGACTAGCAAGCATGTACAACAGCAAATAGGATGCAGCGCCAGCCCATGCAGTTTCAGCAAAGACACCGGTAGTTCTTTTCAACTCTGAAGTTAAGGGTATAACTCGACCAAACCTGGGGATATACTGAAGCAAAATGATATAGAGCAAAGCTTGTTTGGTAGCGAGTACATCAGAACCTGCTGATCTCTGCAGGAATCTCCCAACTACAATCTGCATAGATCCACAAGAGGAAAAGGAAAGTGAACAAGAAAGGACAAAATCATTTACAACTACATATAGGTCAGTGACCATAAGAGCCATGGTAGAAGACTAGTAATCGAAATAAAGTTGCTATGTGAGGAGACACCAAAGAAATATAAAGCATTTTGTTAAAACCTGAGGCAAGGGAAGCACAGAAAGAAGATCGATAATGAAATAGAACCGCAAGTATCTTTTAGCAATTTGTCCAGAATCTATCACAAGTTCACCCCGTCCAAAAACGCGAGATGATGGCGCAATATAAGCTGTACGAAACTGAAGTGCCATGTGAATAAGATAGAAAGCATCAACAACGGTACGTAGTGTAGTGGCTATGACAGCTAGCTTTCGATCAATCTGAAGGCAATTCGCCGTGTTATTAAAAACTGGAAGGTAGAAGAACAGTGGATCCACAGATACCGCCAGAATGCATGATACAACAAAGAGCTTATTCCACAAGAGAAGGAATTTATCTTGAGGATCAAAAATCTTATTCTCTGAAACTTTCAGATCTTCAGGAAATACTGCCTTAGAGACACCAAAACCGAGTGATCGACCAATAGACTTGAGTCCTTCCGATCCTTTTCTCATTCCTCTCTTAAAAGACCTTGACGGGCTATTAGTTGCATGGCCAGAATGTCTAAAAGCTTCCATGTTGAAGCCACATATATTTGTTGCAATTGATGCTAACCGTGAGGATACATTGGAATCAAATCATCCGCCCTAAATGAAAATTTGATGAAGCAAGATTAGCTGCCAAATGACGATAGAGATACTCCAGGGAAAATCGCCAATGACTAAACAAAATGGCCATAACTAAATTGACTAAATTCTAAATAGTAACATCTTATGTGTTATCTTTAACTAATAGAAAAATGTCTAATCCAACTAAAAGATTGTTGAAAATAACCTTTAAAGGAAATGAGGACAAGATGTAACCTACGAAATACCAGAAAACATTGATTTACCACAGATTTCTCAACAGCTATTTAAGCAACAGATTGTAGTTAGATCTCAGCTCCAACTGCCATTTCATATCAAATAAATCAGGAACTTATGGAATCCAGTTTCATCCATTTACCCTTGATTTCACATTAAGAAAAAACAATGTCTAACGTATAAGAACATACAACCCCCAAATATGTGTGGAAAGAAGTGGACAGAAACAAAAGATTGATAATCTCAACAAAGGATGTTCTAGTACCTCACAAACTTCTCTCGCTGCCCACCCAGATATTGAGACTTGGAACCACAATCAAACATTTTGTACAGTCAAACACATATGTAGTAACTGCAACAAAGCAAAAAATTCCAGGTTCAGGTTCGAAAGTCGAGTGTGTAATTTTCTTCAATTTTTGGGAAGTCCAAAACATCGACATCAGTGCTGCTTTCAGAAAGCAAGACCCTTGCCGTTTAACATCTTTCTTTACTTGCAAAAAGCCATCAAGGAGATATTTGTACTTCAACAACAATCTCAATGTTCTTTTCTAACATGGAAGAAAAAGTAAGAAAATCGAACTCAAACGAAGTTTAGAAAAGTGAAGAAGGTAAACTGGAATAAGACTCCATTTAACTAGTCAACAAGAAAGAAACAAAACGACCCATAAATTTAACCAAAAAAGATTGAATTTTTATGAAGAATTAACCCAAATAGCCAATGGATGTATACTATATGTATAATTCGTGTATAACATATGTATAAATGTGTATAATTAATGTATAATCTATGTATACCGGCTAGAAAAAGTAAATATTGAATCTGGCCGGCTATTTGTGTAACAATCCCTTTTTTTATTGACAACATCAGCTGTAAATTTTGCATATAAATTCACACAAGCAATTCAAACAACAAAAACAGATGATAACATAACCAGCAAACTAATCAAGACTCCATTTAACGAATCAAATGAAGCAAAAAAAGAGAAAAGAAACATAAACCAAATTATATTGCTAATTAAATGAATAATATCTGCTAGTGAAACAAACTCCATAAATTTAACCAATAAAGATTGGATTTCTATGGACAATTTCAGCTGTAAATTTGTATATAAATTGACACAAGCAATTAAGACAAAAAAAAAAAAAAAAAAAAAGAGATGCTAACCAGCAAACTAATCAAGACTCATTTTACCAATCAAAAAACAACAAAAAAGAGGAAAAAAAGGACAGAAAACTACATAATATTTCTAATTTAATGATTAATATCAGCAAGTGAAGATATATAGAAGGTACAAACCCCAAAAGTTTAACCAATAAAGATTGACTTTTTATTGACCATTTCAGCTGTAAATTTGTATATAAACTCAGACAACAAAAAACAGATGATAACATAACCAGCAAACTAATCAAGACTCCATTTAACTAGTCAACAAGAAAGAAAGAAAATAACCCATAAATTTAACCAATAAAGATTGAATTTTTATTAATCACTTCAGCTGTAAATTTGTATGTAAGTTCACATAACCAACAAACTAATCAAGACTCCGTTTTTAAAGTTTAAAAAAAAAAAAAAACAGAAAACTATATTATATTGCTAATTTTAATGAATAATCTCTACAAGTGAAGATATAGGAAAAAAAAGTAGATCAGAGAAAGGGACTTACAGTTAAAGTCTTTTGAGGTTTAATTGATGAACTAAGGTGTAAAAGAGATAGAGAAGAAGGGAAGAAGAAAAGGGGGGAGGGGGTAGGTGCGGGGGGAGGGGTTGTAATAAAAAGCAGAGATAAAGTCAAAAAAATTCTGAAAATGTACAGTATCTAAGGGATGCACTAAACATAGAAGTCAAAAGTGAGGAACAGAGCAGCAGAAGTTCTAATAAAATAGGCACAAGTTGGGAAAATTTGTAGCTTCCCAACCAAAAAAGACCTCCTCTTTCCCAATTGGCCAATTTTCTCATTTAGTCTTTTTCTTTAATTTCCATAATAATATGCAATTCTTTCTTCTTTTTTTTTTAGAAGAGAAATGTTAAGGCACTTGTTATTCTGAAAATGGAAAAGGAAGGAAAATTTTAGAACTAAAATAGTATTTGCAATTTAATGTTAAAGGGGTTGAAAATAGTAGTATATGTTTTAACAATTACAAGTGTCTACCGAATGAAACTCCGAGGAGTCAGTGACGGAGCAAAAAGTTTTATTAAAAGAGATCAAAATATAAAAAAGTAAAATCACAAAAAAGCCAAGAATCGTCAATATATAGTTATATATGTACAAACGAATTTTCTATCTAGCTAAACATCATAATTTTATGACGAAAGAATGTCAATTGACCCCCTTGAATATATGTGGCTCCGTCACCGCAAGAAATAGGGGTTCGGGATGTCAAAATAAGAAAAGTAAAAGTATCTATTAGTCTATTTTGTCAAAAGAAATAAGTATAATAATTTAATTAAGCATTTAATTGGGGGTTGATCTTATAAAATTTCGATAACTAATTTATCCAACTGAATTCTGATGACACATATATTTTTTTTGTTTCAATTTGCATCCTATAATTTGGTTTTAATGATTAAAAGTTAAAGTATCATAATCTATAATTCATTCTTTTTTTTTGGGTCATAATATATAATTCATTCTTTCTCACATTTGAGGCTTCCCTTCGAATTGTTTTGTAATAACGTGTCGGTGAGCAGATAGTCACATAGGTTGACTAGCAATGATATTTGACTACTCAATTCGTCCCAATTTATGCAGCAATATTCAATTCGACGTGTAGTTTAAGAAAAAACTAATTGTTTTTGAAATGTATAGCCTAAAATAAATTATAAATATTTGTGTGGTTATAAATTATTTTATTAAGGATAAAGTAGAAATTTTACTATTAGATTGTTTCTAGATGAGGAAGTATAACATCTCTTTGAGACATACTAAAAAGAAAAATATAATATATAAATTGGGACCGAGAGAATATTAGTTATTGCAAATTAGGAGTTATAAATAGTGTAAAAAATGAGAGGATTAATTGTTGATACAAGTGGACTTAAGACAGCAAATGCAGTTGTGAAAATAATAAATTAAGAGCAAAAGTTTTGGAATATATAATTGAATGGTTATTTTCTTGTTGAAGAGCAAATATGAATAGGTTTGGTGATGTCCAAACTGGCTTATCTGCTTTTCATAGAGTTCTTGTGACTCTTTAACTTGAAAAGACCTAAGTTAAATAGATTTTTCACTTGATAAGAATTTAACTTATATACCCTCATAATTTAATTGATTTTACAGTTTTAGTGCATTAATTTAAGTTAAACTCAAAAGATAATGTCTCTAATGCTAAGCAACACTAGTAGTATTTATCTTATTAGATTATATCTTATTTTTATTATTCACTAGATTAGAAACACATCTTGACGGGAACGACTTCATCATATTTTTATCACTATTCGTTATTTGATTTTATCTTTATCTTTATCTTCATCTCTTAGTTAGAGATAAAGTTTTTCTTGTTCTAGGATTTTATCTATATTTTTACTAGAAAAATTTACTACGTATAATTATCTTACAAGTAACTTAATTATGTAAATATATTTCCATTATTAGTGCAAAAAAAAAACTTAAATTCTTGGAAGAAAAAATAAAACAACAACCCAGTAAAATTCCACTAATGGGGTCTGAGAGGGTAGTGTGTACGCAGACCTTACCCCTACCCCAAATGAGTAGAGATGTTGTTTTCGAAAGACCCTCGACTCATGAAAATAAAATNCTTGAATATATGTGGCTCCGTCACCGCAAGAAATAGGGGTTCGGGATGTCAAAATAAGAAAAGTAAAAGTATCTATTAGTCTATTTTGTCAAAAGAAATAAGTATAATAATTTAATTAAGCATTTAATTGGGGGTTGATCTTATAAAATTTCGATAACTAATTTATCCAACTGAATTCTGATGACACATATATTTTTTTTGTTTCAATTTGCATCCTATAATTTGGTTTTAATGATTAAAAGTTAAAGTATCATAATCTATAATTCATTCTTTTTTTTTGGGTCATAATATATAATTCATTCTTTCTCACATTTGAGGCTTCCCTTCGAATTGTTTTGTAATAACGTGTCGGTGAGCAGATAGTCACATAGGTTGACTAGCAATGATATTTGACTACTCAATTCGTCCCAATTTATGCAGCAATATTCAATTCGACGTGTAGTTTAAGAAAAAACTAATTGTTTTTGAAATGTATAGCCTAAAATAAATTATAAATATTTGTGTGGTTATAAATTATTTTATTAAGGATAAAGTAGAAATTTTACTATTAGATTGTTTCTAGATGAGGAAGTATAACATCTCTTTGAGACATACTAAAAAGAAAAATATAATATATAAATTGGGACCGAGAGAATATTAGTTATTGCAAATTAGGAGTTATAAATAGTGTAAAAAATGAGAGGATTAATTGTTGATACAAGTGGACTTAAGACAGCAAATGCAGTTGTGAAAATAATAAATTAAGAGCAAAAGTTTTGGAATATATAATTGAATGGTTATTTTCTTGTTGAAGAGCAAATATGAATAGGTTTGGTGATGTCCAAACTGGCTTATCTGCTTTTCATAGAGTTCTTGTGACTCTTTAACTTGAAAAGACCTAAGTTAAATAGATTTTTCACTTGATAAGAATTTAACTTATATACCCTCATAATTTAATTGATTTTACAGTTTTAGTGCATTAATTTAAGTTAAACTCAAAAGATAATGTCTCTAATGCTAAGCAACACTAGTAGTATTTATCTTATTAGATTATATCTTATTTTTATTATTCACTAGATTAGAAACACATCTTGACGGGAACGACTTCATCATATTTTTATCACTATTCGTTATTTGATTTTATCTTTATCTTTATCTTCATCTCTTAGTTAGAGATAAAGTTTTTCTTGTTCTAGGATTTTATCTATATTTTTACTAGAAAAATTTACTACGTATAATTATCTTACAAGTAACTTAATTATGTAAATATATTTCCATTATTAGTGCAAAAAAAAAACTTAAATTCTTGGAAGAAAAAATAAAACAACAACCCAGTAAAATTCCACTAATGGGGTCTGAGAGGGTAGTGTGTACGCAGACCTTACCCCTACCCCAAATGAGTAGAGATGTTGTTTTCGAAAGACCCTCGACTCATGAAAATAAAATAAATTTTTAAAAAAAAAAAAAGATTGCACAAAAAGCTAATATCTCCAATTAGCCAAACATAACCAAAAATTACAAAAGTACTGCTGATAAACAACTACAAACATGATGCAAAACATAATTGTTTTACTAGATTACCGGTTAATGCATATCATATAT